>JAQIXW010004497.1:0-11518 GCA_034700685.1 Willowsia buskii
AGAAGAAGAAGAAGAAAGGAAAAGAAGAGGAGTAAAATGGAAGTAGTCATGCACGGCTGAGAAAATGCATGGGAGGTCGGCTTGAGAAAGACAAGGAGAAGTAAAACAGAGGAATCCCTTGTGCCGAAGAGATGGAGAACATCATGATGATCATGATCATCGTCATATCAGAGGAGCATCATTCCCTCACTATTTGCTCATATCGCTTCTCTCCCAAGCACCACCACCGCCACTGCACAAAGTGGATGCTTATTACTACGCCAGCAAAATATCCTAGATGGATAGTAGACAGAAATTGTAGGAAAGAAAGCGAAAAGGGAATGGATATAGCTACCTATTTAGTTTCCTCTATAGTTGCAGTAACTTTCACTGTCATGTTCGCTGAAATTGAACGCGTTTGCTTCATTTAAAGAGGAGGAAGAAGATGGGAAGTCTAACGGCGTTTGATCTCCAGTTAGTTCCAACAACCGTTTCCTCATGTATATATAGTTCTTCATTATTTTTACCTGTGGTACTAGCACTATGTCGTACATATCACGTTGTAATTATATTCCGTGAAGATGAACCAGAGGAGGGAAGATTTAGTTTGGTCCCAGGTCAGCTCATTAATAAAACCCCTGTTATAAAGTGATCCAGGTTAGTTCATTGGAAAAACTATTTCTTTCTCTGTGAGCGCCACACTTGCTTTCTTTTGTAGTACAGGATTAACTAAGACATAGGTACAAGAAGTGATGACTGAGCAGAAAAAACTTTCACTTTTTTCTTCTAAAAGTACAACAAGTTTCTTTCTGCTTTTCTTTCTTTGTCTCTTTTCTTTCAGCAACCTTCTTTCACATTGTTATCTGATGAAATGAAATTCAAAGAAGGAGTTTTGCTGAATGGAGCTCTATGCATCCCTACATACAACAGTCATAGGTCTCTAACGTATGCCTGCTCTATTGTACACTTAACATTTGTACAATTTCACCCATGTTGTGTAACGAATAATAAAAGTCCGTCCGTGATTACAACCACGTAAAAGTTCTAGCTGAACACTACTTAAAATTTATCTTACAACTTGCAACCCTGTTCGATGAAGTGGATTTATGCTTCATTTGATGCGGCCAACATAAGGGCCTGCATTTATAAATATAATGATGAGAGTACACACTACAGACACCACCTACAACGTTGAGGTATGGTGTAGGGAAACTGGGTGGCAGGTTTAGAAATTGCTAAACAAGCAGCCGTAAACGAAGGTCATGCTATATTTACGCTTACTTATTCTGCTCGCATTTCATGTATCGCCGATAGCTTTTTTATGGTCCTTCTATCCTCTGATTTCTATACAGAAAATTGAAATAAACGACTACTAGGTAAACAGTTTGCTTCCCTCGTTAGTTTATTGGAACAAGCTAACGAAAAATCTTGTTTCCTCTTCTTCTTTACAACTGAAAACCCAACAGTATTATTTGGTAAGTAAGAATCATGTAGAAAGGTGAATGTATAGATATGGACAAAAAATAAGGGCACTATCATCTAAATAGTTTTACTTAATTCAATTTAAATGCAGTGGTGAGAAAATAAAAAAACTTTCACTTATGGGGAAAGGAAAACGAGAGCAATTGTACAAACAAGCAGACTAACAGAAATTAGGACAAGGTACAAATCTGTCTGACGGGCACGAAGTATTTGACAGTATGATCATTCTTAAACTTCAACATCTCGAAATCACTTGTGGCTGGTTTAGTTTTTTATTTATCCACTTAGTTTGGTATTGGATCTTGTAATACGAAATAAATTTTGT
This sequence comes from Willowsia buskii, assembly GCA_034700685.1. NCBI lineage: Eukaryota > Metazoa > Arthropoda > Collembola > Entomobryomorpha > Entomobryidae > Willowsia > Willowsia buskii. The sequence continues at coordinate 1,787 of JAQIXW010004497.1, forward strand.
TAGCTATCGTCGACGATCATGTTGCGTCAGCATAATCCTCCATCGTATAAACTGACCGTTACTTTCACTCGGAAAGTTTTTGCACATGATAATGCAAACTGTACAGTTTTTTTTCTCTTTATTATCTCGGGGTACAATGATTGGGGCAGGGTCTTTAATGACAACAATTTTTCACTCTGCGTAAAGGAAGTATAAAAATGCCTGAGAGAGTACTTTCCCCCTACAACTTACATGGAACATTAATTCTGGTAAAAGTGTCGATGAGAAGTCCGCAACCATCTTGTTAACTTTAAGACAGCATTAAGAAAGCAAGTTTGATGTTGACCATGTTATCTTGAAAGAATCTGTGTAGGTGATAATGATAAATAGCAGAGCATATCCAATAGCCATCAAAACTGATGAGAATGGATTGATGCGTGAGTTGGGAGAAAGGCCGAAGAAACGACGAACAGAGTGGAAAATAAATGGCCAATTTATACCCTCCGCTATTCACAACACTTTATCTTCTTTTCTCCTATTTCCTTCGAACTCAAAGTGTATAAATCGCTGGAATTTTATACCTACTTGAGCGTTTCACGTACCAAATGGAACGGTTGATGTAGTAATGTGTAATACTTGAGGACATGAACATGCATTCATACTGTTTTTGTATGATCTCAAGTTTAAGATTCAAGTGAAAGCACAAAATGGGAAGTACACCGATAATACGTACTTATACTTGCTTTCCAACTAAAGCTAGATCTTGCCACCAAAAGACATTGGTTCAAGGCTACTTATACTTTACTTATAGTAGGCTCCAGTTGTACTTCTAATGCTTTACTTTCTTTTCTTTCTTTTTGGTACTACTCCAATCCCTCCAGCAGGGTCCTGTAACTTGAACTGGTGAGACTATGAAAAACTCAACTTTTAAACATTGTCTTCAGTATTAAACATTACAGATCCCAGAAGGTTTACCAAAACCAAACATCCAGAGCTCGACATACACACACACACATCCACACATACATGCAAACGGAGTAGCAGAGATTGAATGCTCTTTGAGGGCAACAGCTGAACCGAACCCTTTTAAGGTCATGAATTCTCAATGTAAGTGTGTGTGTTTGTGCTGATGTGCATTTATTATGTATTCCCACTATTCCCACGACAGGGATATTTGAAGTCTTCTCCCCTTTTCATTCACTAGAAACGTCGACACTCTCTCGTTTTGACTTTGGCACTTGGAAAGAAAAAATGTCAACCCCATAGGAAAATCAAGGTGGTTCTTGGATTTTATGTGCTCGGAAAGTAAACGAGGAGAAAGTATTTAAGTATAAATCATCCATATTAACCATTTCTATATGGGACTCTCTGTAAATATTTATGTTTCCTACAGTGCACACATCTCTTTCCTATGGCTAAAATAATACGCACCGCACATGTTTGATTTCTAATGGCTAGGTCAATTATGCATAAAAGTCAGTTAGTTTGTGTCATCATCCGCGAACACTGATTCACCAAATCAGTTTTTTAAAGTTGTCAGTTGTTCACATATACACACATAAACCACAAAACCATATTATATATTCTAACATAAATTTATCTTTACTTTCACTCCTTGACTTTGACGTTTTGGCTTGTATTTGAAAATTCAAAATGATTCAAGTTAGATAAATACATATACATGATATAATTTTGACGTACGATTTTGTGTTATAAAAATATTGGCAACCAAGAAAATTAAATTTTGATAGTAGATAATAATCGTTTGCAAATGTACAATTTTCTCCCCCAAGTAAACGCACAGATGATAGGTAGGTACTAGGTTCTTTTCCTTTTTGGAGACAGATTCTAAACTTTCACCAAATGGAATAGCGAAAAGAAATTGTTGTTATTCGTACATTTTTGGTTGAATAATGAGATGTATGCATTATGAATGACAGATTGGTATATATATGTATGAATATTTGAAACTTATAATATGTATATTAATTTTATGCATGTAACAAATGCAAAAAGTTATTTTTATGAAAGATGAAACAAGATACAAAATTACTGAGAAAATGAGCTTGAAGCGTTGAAATTTCCACAGCAAAAAAGAAAAGCGATAAATTTGCTCTAAAAAGCAAATGAACATGCACGAAACGAGAGAGAGAGATGACAAAATGATTTATATACTTACCCGTCTCATGACCCGTAAGGAAAAGGATGAGGTTTTCATGATGCCCCGTTTTCTTAAGACTTGGATGGAACAAGACTTATACTTCTCGTTATACTCTAGCTGTCACCTCTCCTTATTATTACAAACGCAGAGTCCACACTAGTAGAATCCTCGTTAACGTGCAGAAATGAAATGTACTCGATCAATGTATGTACTTTATTGTAACTACGCTGTCCGTATATCTCGTTAACTGGACAGGATGGTGAAAGGTAGTAAAAACTAACTGGAATAGAAGAAAGGGAAGGAAAAGTTGCTGCAAGTGGAACACGTTTTGAGAACTAAACCTCAACTACTTTGGACAAGAAGTGGTGTGAATGTGGACGTGAACTAGACATTGTGTTATTCCTCACACTATATTATGTCCCTAGAAGACAGCTATTATTACAGCTATTTCTTTCCTACAGGTAAATAGATTATGTCAAGGTTAGACTTTTTATCTCTGTGTAGACGATCATGGGCGAAGAAACAGCGTGGAATTCTTCAGGATTGAAAACAAAGTTATAATGATAACAGTAATAAAAGGTGTAAAAGAGGAGAAAGCTGGAAAATGACTTTGTCCTACGCGGTGATACAGGAAGTTGGAAGTTGTGTTAGTAAACAAACCTGTGTTTCTGTTTCTAGTGTGGTGGACTCTGTGGTTGACTATTTTATGAAAAGAGAATCAAGAGGGAATGAGAGAAAATGTGCACACGAAACCCCAAGTTCTCTTTTTGTCAAGGTTTCTTCCTTCCTCTTTTACTCTACTACTGCGAGATACTGTTGCACGCTCTCTGGCGCTGGTGCTGCTCTTTCCCCAGCTTTCTTTCTAAATCTGCTTTTTTCTCACCGAGTTCGGTTTGTTTTGATGATGAAAGAAAGTGGAACAAGCAGCAACAGTAGAGCAGTTGGTCGTGTGTGTGTGCGTGGTGTCGGTGATGGTGCGAGTAAAAAAGGATGCAATGAGAAAAGCTACTAGTTGAAAGTGAGTTGGTTTTGGTTCGTGGTTTATATCATGTGCATGGGTAAATGGGTAACACGTATGTGTGTAGTTAAGTGAGTGTGTCCAAAAAAATTGTGGTGGTCTATCTTCCTACCTTTTCGATGTAACTTGTATAATGTGCATGTGGCTAGAAGCAGAATGATGAGGGATTCCGTTGTGGGTAATAGATAATGTACTTACTTAGACACAGAGAGAAAGCGTCAGCAGAGCAGCAGGTTTATCGGAATTCAGAATGAATGAATGGATGGTGCTAGTTTAGTGATAGGCATTAGTATTTCGGAAGGATAATATGGATATTATTATAGGATTTTGAGACGGAGGATGGAGGGAGATAAGGGATAATATGTATGCGTTTAGATAGTGTCGGTATGTCTTAGGGACTCGTAGTAAGGTTGAAAATGGGAGGCACAGAGCACAAAAATATTATTATTGTTATTATTGATAATAATAATATTTGTGGTAGTGGTTATTTTCCTCTGAACGGAGCCAGTAGACGTGTGCTACTTGCAACTATGCGGTCACTATTTTGTACAGTGAGAGAAATGACTTTACTATTGGAGAATGCAAGATGAGAATAGTTTTGGAATGACACAAAGATTGGACATGCATGCACTTGTGTATGGAGTTGGGTGGGATGACTAAACAAGTGAGGGAAGACGACAATGCAATGTATCTTCATGGGAGCTGACAAGACTAACCAACAACGCGATCACGTATATAATAGGAGCTGCGTCTTTCTGGTGGTAAACGATGAAGGAACTTCTACAAAAAAAAAGAGTCCAGCGTGGAGAAGAAGAAAGTTCCACGCTAAGAGAAAAGAGCTTCATCCCAAGACAACAAGGCAGAGAGAAAGAAAGAGGCAGTGCTGCACAGAGAAAATACGTTCACATGCTGATCTGCTTTCCCTGAAAAAGGGCATTTACGCAAACTCGTGCCATGCTTTCACTCCCAGCGGTACCGCCACATAAACAGATAGATGTTCCTTTGCCCATTTGCTGTATTATATATCCCAGTTAGTAATGAAAAGAAAAGATGGAAAGGAATGTCGTGACAGAATGAGAAACTTTGAATAGCGGCAACCGGGCGGTACTTTACTTATAATGAAAACAAGCAGCCTGGATTTTTCTACAATATGCTCACAAGTTTAATTTAATCAAGCAGCAAAGTCAAGTCGAAGAAGAGGAAAGAAGCATGGAAAATGGAAAACACAGGAAGCATAATGAAAAAGTAGTAGTGATGAGCATGATGAAACAATGATGCGAATAATAATTTGTTTAGCTTAAACTTGGAACTAGTGCTTTTCTGTCGAGTTTCTTAAGCACGAGGATCAAATCCTTTTTTATTAAGCATCCGGCACTTTTGTATTGAATAACATAATGTTGTAATTAATTGGACTGAACTCACTTATGCACCATCTATAATTACAGAATTTAGAAGAACTCGGCAAAACTTGGCCATTTGTAAAACTTTCCCACAACACTGAGCGTAAGATACTGAAGGCGTATACAGTTAACAGAGAGTATTATTATATAATAATATGCATTATTATTCAGGCGTGAAATAACCACGTATTATAAATAAACTATTACAATTATTATTCTGAGATTCCTTTTAATATTGCACACGTAAATTATATTGCGTTTCTCTTGAAAAACATACCATAACTGAGTAAGTGTAAAGTTCACTTGATTAGCATGATGAACACAAAAAATAGTCCTGTAAATTGCAATACTTATGCATAACTTAATATTTGCAGTGATTGTTTGTATGTATTCAAATCAGTTGCAAATTCTGGCACAAAGTATAAGCCTCAATTAAGACATGCATCCTATACGACTGAACTAAAGATGTTAATTAATCTTGGTTTTGACCAAATAGTACTGTGGTTTTACTGCTCCTCACTGTTTGTTCTCAAGATAATCCGTTGAAATTTGAATGACCATACTCGCGTAGCTATTTGCCAGTTCCACTCGTTTGCAGGTAGAACGGAATTTTGCAACATCATCAGAGCCTTTTTCAAGTACTTCTTCCAGTTCGTTAAGAGACAATGTATTGGCCAAGTGGAGGTAAACGCCTGAATTTTTAAAAACAATGGCGAACAAATGGCTTTAGTATAAGATGCAAATAAAGTTAATTATTTCGCATATTTAATGAAATATTCGTAGTCCTCGAATGACTTACTTTCAATTATAGTTGAAAACATGTCAGAATCCGTCGTGTTTGGGTTTAAATTTATTCGCTTCTTCAGCTGCGTTACTAGCATTTTCCATTTTGAAGTTGACTTTCCAAACATTTCCTGTAATCATATTATTATCTTTCAGCCTCAAAACTTATTTTCATGAGCAACTTTTAAAGTCCATTTTTTTTACCTTGGCATACAATAGTACTGTTGTAGGTTGTCTGCTTATTAAAATACTAATCGCTGTTTCGACTGGTTCACAAAACATCTGGAGAATGAGTTGCAGGGGAGTTGACTTTACGCTTGAGGAGCTATTGTAAACAAAGCTGAGAACAGAATCCTTAACTCCCTCTACCTTACCTAATGGACTTGACAATAAACTCTGAAAACATAAGAAATCATACAATTAACTAAGCAAGTAATCAATGGAATATGCCAGATTATGCCATATCAAATATAAAAGCTGAGAAAAAATATAAATATCTCACGAGAAGTCTAATATAGCTCTCCATGCTCTCTTGATTTGGGAACATAGTAGGAGAAAACGTCGTGTTGGCTGGTGTGATGGAACCTCCAGGCATTTCGATGCTCAACAGAAAGTTAACAAAGGACGGATTTTTTCCGAATATTTGGTTTCTAGCCATTATTTCTGTTCCATTCACTGACTCGGGCGTAAAGGAGTCATTTTCTGATTGCTGGACTTTCTCAGAATTCGGTTTTTCTGGGTCAACAGAGGAATCCAGGTTTTCTACTGTCTGAGAATTCTCTGGTGCAAAAGAAGCCTCTGCAGTGGCACTTTTGAATTTATTTGTTGGTGATAATGATATATCCGATATGTACGATCTGACTAAGGCTTGAACGGCATGGCGCTCATCGTCTGTAAAATGTACACTAGTAATGTTTACGTCTGAACTTGAAAGATTTTGTGAAAGGTCACTGATATTATTATTGTTAGATATTTTTGCAGAAAAGAAAGATTCCAAAATTGTTCGCAGGGCTCTTGCCAAAGATCGCTGTATTTGGGACTCGGAATTCAAGTTGACTGCTTTCGCAAATGCCAGCATTACTTCCGAAATTGAAACCTCTTGGTTCTTCACAGCCTCAGAAATTATCTAAAAACGTAAAGACCTCATGTCACAATCCTTTCATTCTTTACTGAAGTAGTAAAAAAAAATTGCCCACTTATAAAATTATTATTTAATAAAAGTTATGACTAACCGATGTTGGCAAATCAGAGTTCACTGCAGTTAAACATATCGCCACGTCAGTTAAAGCAGAATGCGAATGTTTTGCATTGCGGTCCAGAATATATTCTAATCGAAGGCTTGGCCCAAGGTCCTGACTTTTCACTTTAGAAAGCACGTCTTGTACCTGAGAACGAACATTGGATTCGACACCACCCGCGGCAATGAAAGTTAAAATCAAAGCAACCGCCTCTTTGCCTGCGTAGTTACGAACTTGTGCAAAGTCTTTCAGTATCTGTACAAACAAACAAGTACAATAAGATTAAGAATGTTACACTAAAAACTAGCATACTATAAATTCACTCAAGGAAGACTTACTACCTCGACTAGCCTGGTACTGTGGTTTTCACGTAAAAATGGGATTCGTATGACCAAATCAACCAACGTGTCTGGCGAATGACGTGATAAGAAATCAACAATAGATGACGACAGGGCTGGTGAAAAGTTGTGTTTATCGGCTGAATCTTTGTCGAAATAACTTGAGAGTAGAACATCGATCAATTTAACCGTGCCAGGTATATACTGCTCATCTTGAGTTAACGCAGAGTTTTCCGACGCAAATATGTGTTGAATATCCAACTTTGCCATATTTAGATAAGTCACCGCAGTTTCTAGTAACTCTTCACTTGAGGTCGACAAAAAGGGATTTTGACTAGGATTGACTTGAGACAAGAGTCCAGGACTAGCACATTCCTTAGAATCACATGAGATAACCCAAGATGCTTTCAGATACTCTAGTCCTATAACTCTGCATAAATTCAGATAACGCGGGGTATTGTAAGGTATGTCTTCCGGTACTGCATTGAGGTAGGCTTTAAGTATCAAATATAATTCGCATAGCAATGTAAAATAGGAGTCAGAGTGGCCTAGTTCCTGACTTTCGGCGAGTCTCATTGTATCTTCAAAGAACATGTCAATGTCTGGAGTTTCCAAAGAATACACAGTCCAAAGTCGCTCACTAGCAGAAGAAAAAAAATCAGTAATCAGTGTTGTAAAAAAGGTAACTTTCAGATTATTATATTATGAGAAAAATTTGTTCTCAAATTACTCTTGCAAAAGCGGATTGGCTGTTGACACAGGCGCAGAAAACGTTGATTGCAGGTTTGAACCACTTTCTGTCGAAGTAGGGCAAGCTAATAAGCAAATTAGCGATTCATTAGCTGCCATAAAACGAACTCGAACAAATGGTCTTATTCCAACAAGGCAAGGTCGTTCCAACTTCAATGGACATGCCTGAAAGATGAAAAAAAAAACAAATTGAAGCTCATAGCTCATATTACTTAAAATATTTGTTAAATGCGTCAATGGATCCATTCTTTATTCACATTTAGATAAGGCGCAAATCCTTCGTGATCTTCCAATGCATAATATAAGCTTCTTGAAGTGTAAGTCTCCAGTCCTGATTCCGTTAACGCATGTAGAAACAACAATGAATCGAACGTAAATGTGACCAAAGGCGCTGTAAAATTGTAATTAGCCACCCGAACAGGGTTGTTTCTTTCCTTCGTTGGTAAATGAAACAGCATGGCTTCTTTGGTTAATCCTACCACGCAAGCAACAGCCCCCAGTTTGTCTGGAAAAAGTTAATGATAATATAATATAGATTATTATTAACCCCAAATTCTATCTGCAAAGTTGATAAGTTTGAAAATAAATGATGGAATGCTACATTACCATTTACACGAACTGGGTACAAACCAGTACCAGAAAATTTCTCATGAGCTGCCGCATTGCTCGCGGGATTGCCCTGGGGAAAGGAGAGTCTTAAAACATCGTTCACACTTATTCCAGCCACGGCGGATGAAAATATTATTCTCGATCTATTATTCAGAATTTCAGAGCCATACTCCTCAACCACAATTGTATTACCAGCTCTCTTCCTGTTTGCACGAGTAACAGCGGGTAAGTGAACTGTCACGCTGTCATCGGTGGGATCGTAAGTAACTGTATTACTGTAGTCGAAATTCGAATTGGATTTGCTGTTTACTGAGATACCAGACTTGGAAGGGTTGAATCCCACTCTGCTGACGTTGCTTTTAGACTTTGCCGCTCCATACTTTTCTGAAGCTATAACGGACGGGCTCCATGATTTGTCGGCTTTCTGGATTTGAAAAACTTGTATTTTGCCAGAACCATGACATGCAATGAAGTTTCCAAGAAATGATAAGCTCTCTGGGGCAAACCCAGGTATCTCAACGGCACATAAGCGGTCAAAATCGTGGTATTGCATCTTTCCGCGTCCTGATACATCCTTCATGCGAAAGCTAAATATGTTGACAATCGACTCTGCAGAAAGTGAAGCCAAATGGCCGGACAGCGTGCATGATGCTACGGCAATCGCAGGTGAGGTAAGTGGAATCTCCACCATTGTCAGACCAGGTTTTTCTAAATCACTTGTTGAAGGTGACACCCCTGCGATTCTAGTGCGCATTGGTTGCCCGTTGCACTTCTTATCCCAGTGGAAATAAACTCTAATGCTGCTGCATCTGCTAGTTCCACCATCACTATCTCGGCATTCCAGGCACAAGAGATAATTCCCTAAAACCAAAAACAGAAACATATAATGATAAAAATTAATTTATAAAATATTCCTTGAATATTTCATAATAATTGTATGTTACTTACCTTTGCGGTTGTATGATAAAGATCTAACAAGATCGACTGTTGAAAACGTGTGAGATAATTTGATTTCCGTGTCAGATTCAATTGAACTAACACTGCTGGAGCATGAGCCCGATCTCTGTTGGTCGCTATCAAGTCGCTTATCGTCTCCAGGAGAAAGAGGAGACTTGTCTGTATGGCCAAATACGATTGGTGCTCCTAACTCAGGTATGCTAGGGTGAGGTCCTCCACTGACTCCGGAGTCACAGGGAAAATCAGTGTCGGATGACTGAAAGCCATGTCCAGTATAATATACATTTACATTATCTTCGATCCCAACAACAATAGTTTGGCCAGCCACTGTTACTGCAGCGGCTTCATCACAACGTCCAATTTTTTGCCCTCGAAAATGGTAACAAGACAGTACTCGAACCATTTTGAATCACAGAAAATATCTATTTAAATACAAAAATGTTACTGATCACACCAATAAAGTCTTTACATAAGCACTTGGATTATTGTCCGATTCCTA
>JAQIXW010004498.1:0-11517 GCA_034700685.1 Willowsia buskii
AATCACATGAAGCAGCATCTTGGACCGGTGGTCGCAGACAAGTGTGGTGCCTGTGGGGGAGAGCTCCTGGCAAATTTACGGGTGTTCCAGGAGGCGCCCAGACAAAAAGTGGAGGCAGCGAGCAGTTGTCTGTTTTGCAAGGCGAGGTTACGGAAGAGGGAGTTGGAGTTCCACATGAGGATCCACACGCGGGAATACGAAGAACCACAGTGATTTTTGGAGGGTGAGCTCTCGAACAGTTTGGAGTGAACACGTTGTCACTGACCCACGATACATGTGAATGGATTTTTAATTATTTTTTGCTTTTTCTGCAGAAATTTAATAAGCGATGGAGTAGCTGGAGGTAGGGAACTCTGTCGTTTTCATCTTGGAGGAATTCCACCCACCCACCTCATCTGTCCACAATGCCTCCACCTCTTTCACGTAAGTAATTCATCCCTTTTCAACCTTATCGTCATCTTCTGGTTATCCATTAATTATGAATTTTGAAAAAAAAAATTTTTTCGCAGAATGCTTCCAGTTCTTCAGTCAACCGGTTCCCTGAGAAAAAAAATTACATCACTCTTTGCACAAGACATGTTATCAGTGACCTTCCTAAATCATCCCTTCATTTTCTTCCTAATTGTCTTGATAAGCATCAGGTCTCGGAGGACTTTGCAGAGCTGCTGATGTCAAGGAAGTGACTTCAGCAATTAAACTAGTGCCAACATTTAATATTAAGTTCTTGCAGTGTAGTTAAATATGTGAAATTAATTATTTGTCTAGTCTGTCGCTAATATTTCTTCTAATTTTTCAACATTTAAAATTCTTTATAATTATATTAATTTCTCACTTGTTATTAATAATAATGTTAATAATTAATAATAATCTCAAATTTTTCTTCAAAGAAATAATATGTCCTTTAATTTTGATCGTCCTCCCAATTCACGTTTCCTGCACGTGCTGATAAGCTCATTAGCGTAATAATATTTCATTGCTTTATCCGCATCCTCCCCTTTCTCATCTCTCTGCACTCGTCATTCTCTCTGAGAACTCTGGAGAGAACTCAGCCAGCTGGAAAAAGTGAGAAAAAAGTGTTGTTGAAATAATAATTTCATCAAAAAATTCTGGAACTAAAACAAGTAGTAAAAAAAGAGTTTTCAGAGTAAAAATGAAGATCAATCCGTCAAACTATTTCCAGTGTCGCATTTGTGAGAAGGGATACACGACCAGTGGCAGTTTAAAATCCCACATGAAGACCCACTACGGACTGAGCCAAGTCAAATCTGGCGTCCAGCAGGCTCCCATCAAGCCAGTAGAGTCGATGACCGATTGTCTGTTTTGTGGGAAGAGGTTACCCCAGGGGGATTTGGAGTTCCACATGAGAGCTCACACACGGGAGCACGGAGAACCATAATAATTTTTGGAGAAGGTAATTATCACTTCAGACTTGACTTGTGAATTTTGGAGTGTGTGGAACAGATGTGATTTCGAAATTTTTTTTATGAAGGTGTTTATATTTTATTCAGTTTTTGTGGAGCTATATGATTTGTTTTTTTCTACAGACAACCAATGGAGGGGATGGAGTAGCTGGAGGGAGAACACCGTCGTTTTTGTCTGGCAAAGCATTTCACCGCCCACATCATCTGTTCACAGTGGCTCTTCCTTCTTCTCTTCTGTCACTTCATTAATTATTTCATTAATTGTTTCACGTCAGCCATTCATCCTTCCTCCTTATTTTCATGGAAGTCATTATTCGCGGCCTTCGTTATTTAAATTTTAAATGTCAATTTTTTTCTCTGCCTGCAAGCCCTCCACCTTTAATCCAACGCCTACAAGAAAGTCTTCCCGCAATTTATTGTTATCGCAAATGAGCGAAAAATTATGTAGTTATCAATTTTTTTACATATGTGAAATAATGTGATATGTGGTTATCACGGAGTAATTTATGGTGGAAATAATTGGAATTCAAGGGTGATTAAATTTACGGTTGGTAATTTCTGATAGGTAGAATGTGTAATTAGTTAGTTGTCTAGTCTAATTTTTCAACATTTAAAATTCTTCTCTAAATAGGTGGCAAAAATATTTGATAAGCATTTTGATAAGATGTCTCATCGTCAGTCTCTCGGTTTGGTGCTGTAGCAAATAAAAAAGAGTAATTTGCCGATGCGCGATTGTTAATTTGTCTCTAAAAAAATATATTTTGTGAGAAAAAATCTTTCAGAATGGGTGGGATGGTATGAGTAGTGCCAACATGATTATGATTTGTATGGTGGTAAGCTAATTTCATTCGTGTCTCATGCTACCCCAATCAATTCCATTGCTAAAAAATGTAAGGAAAAGAAAGTTTGAAACTGCCACGTTGAGTTTTGTTGCATCAAAGCAAAGATGAGATCTCAGAACCCACTTAAAACTTAATGAAGAGAAAATCTTGAAACACTAATAGGCTGTATTGCTCTACTTTTTATTCCATATGCGATATAAGAGCTGTTGTGACTCGCATAAGATGAAAATGGAGCATGAAAGCTAATGCTTTGCTAAAACTACCAAAAATCGATCGTTTTGTCAATTCGACTAATGGGCAGGGTATAACGATGCCCCATAAGACTACTGCTAACAAAAATCGAAAATTTGAGACAATACCGTACACAAGGTTACCCACTATTTTAAAGAATATTCATTAACATTTGTTTTATTAGCTGTCAGAGTTTCAATATTTTAATAAGTTTTGTAACCTAAGAACTATTTTCCGTAGAAAACATTTACATTTGAACAATTATTGTTTAGGAGAAATGAACTTGGCAAATATTTTCCAGCGGAAAATCTTTCCGTATGACAAAATTTTTCTAGCACTAAATTTTACCGTACAAATTTCACACCAGGACAATTCTTCTCATGGAAAGTATTTTTAATGGTACTATTTGTTTTTCTTAATATTGCCTGTTTTCCAAACTATCATGTCATTCTCAATAAAGAGTCGGACGCAATTAATATTCCACTCATTTGACAACTCGGCCCAGCGCCTCTCCAAAACATTTGGGAAACTTTTAATTTCCCAATTCCAGACACCCTGAAATAGAAAACAAATATCTGCTGAATCTCCTTTATTTGTAAAATTAGTTGCGAAAACCATTTGAACACGAATAATGATCAAATATTTGTGCATTATTTAAATTTACTGTATTTAAATTTGGAATTGGACTTGGTACCTTATCTCGCAGGATGAACTCGTCAGCACTTAAGGGTGAACAGTTTTCCTCATCGTAAACAAGTGACTTTGACGTAAAGACTTCTTTGGCATCAGTTTTGCAAACGAATATTTTTGCATGTTTTGCTTTCCCTTTTGTGGCCAGAAAATGCAGAATAATTCCACATGTTTTAAAATTTCTGTTTCCATAACCTCCAATTTCGGTTACCATTAAGTTGTCTAACTCCCCATCTTTTATTGTTTCGAATTTTGAAGCACCGTCTCGACCTATTTTAGTATTATTTACTATGTATTGAAAATTGATACTATTGTAATGATAGTAAATTAATGAAAAACACAAAAACACCCACACTGCCCGCATATTTAGTCTTGTGTGGTTTTCTGTTACTTCTAAAATAACGGTTAGTATAGCTTAAGCAATTTAAAAAATATATAGGACGAAAATTTGCAAGCAGATGTGTTTTTTGCAAGCAGAAGATGGCAAATGAACAATTTTTGTAAGCCAGTATGTAGCCATTTAATTATTATCGATTTGTCTTCCTTTTGGGATTCTCAATATCTAATTCAAATGTCTGGAAGTAGGGTAAAAACACTTGAGTCCTTAGCGTACCTATCTATGTCTGAGTGATTAATTAGAATTTAATTTATCGCATTTTTGCTACAAACAAAGAGACACACATAGCTCAAAAATGCTTTACACAAAGTGAAAGCCAATTTGTTTTCAAATAATGCTAATTTACTCAAGTGCAACTTTACATCTGAAACACAGAAGTGTACAGACATATAATGCTAATGTACAAAGAGGAACTATCATATGAACAGCTTCCATCATAGTAACAATTTTTCCTTTTCGACTGTTTCAAAACGAACAGAATGACAGTGGGAAATATATACGCATACATTGTGAACCAACTGACGACAATCTTCACGCATTTTCCCGTTGCAAACGAAGATTTTATATCGACATAACATTTTATAACGATATATATTTAACGAATGAATTATTAATTTTAAAGCAGTCAAAGTTAAACTTGCTTGCAAGAGAAGTAAAAGGCAATGGCTGGATTATATTTATTTTATTTTGTAATTGCCCCATTTTTTGACAAAAAAAAAGGTGCTCAAATGTTGATTTATACAACGCTTAAACATTTTTCAAGTACTTCTTTAAGACTGAGGATGAACTACGGTTACAATCTTGTTAGTACAACTTTCTCTATCTGGTGTAAATGAAAGAGAAAGAAAAACACACGTTTATTTATCCACCAGAAAGAATATGCACTTAATTCATATTTACTGGACAATCCACAACTTCATGTTTTAGACTTACATTCCAATTTTTAGGCTTATAATACGTAAATGAATTTAAAATTATCTATATAATTATAATGTAATGAATATGTAAGATTTGTTTTTCAAGTGGGCTTAAAATAAGTTTATTTCACAATATTATGTATCGTATATTTTCGAATTTGAAAAAAAAACACTTCAAGCAAAATAACCAATACGCCCACAATAAGTAGTAAAGACTGCTATGCACTTTATATGTACCTGACTTTATTTTTACATTGGAAAGATTACATTTAAATTATTTTTAGTACTCGTTATATTTTAATGTAATTATTGTTTAAAAATTGACTTGTACGCATCATAAATATAATTTCAATATGAATACCATACTTTGTGAGCACGATCAAGTAAACTGTGGACACACATTAAAACGCATTTAACAAATTTTCGTAACTTTACCCTCAAGAACACATGGCTTTCCAACACAATTAGTATGAACGCCGACAATAATCCAACAGAGTATGCTACAAAAATGACAATTGTATTAGCGTTAAGAGAAACTGCAAACTCGTTTCTTATGTCCGCACTACTCCCATTTAAACCATTTTGAGCATAAAACGTTATTTCCCTAGCACGTAAATCTGACTGAATCTTTCTGTGAGTGGAAGCATTTAAATAGCTCGTGATTCCAGATGACCAAATAGACTTGAATCGTTTCAAAATCCATTCATCTCCCCAGTTTGAAAACACCCATCCCACATTATGTCCGAGATACTTTTCATTGCTTTTCACTACAATTCGGTTGCTATCATGTAATCTGACCATCTGCCTAAACTCAAGCTCCTTCATTTTCATGTCATCCGACCATCTTAAAAACCCAAATTTTCTGTTAAATGTATCAAATATGAAAGTGCTCATTGCGTCTATTGAATATTGAAGTGCATCCATCGTTGAATCAAACGATAAAATGCTTGAGTGGTACTCAGCTATTGTTCGTAAGAGTGTCTCCTCCTTTGAGCCTGATGTAAGCTTTGGATTCGTTCTAGAATCTAGTAAATACCCAAACTGTGATCGCTCAACGAATTCCAAACCTTTTGCACTATATAAAGTTTTGTCAAGTGGTTCTCTAGACAAACTGAAAGCGAAGGCACTATATAGCTGAACGATAAGTGTGAAATTTCTGCTTAGTATGTCTTCAAACTTGTCAAAATATACAAACTTTTTTGGCGCCGTCAAAGCGCCGATATTGTCGCCAAGGTAAAAGTAACCAATGATAAATATGCAGCAGGTCCAGAGTTGAACAGAAATTGAAAATTTACTCACTTTGCGCTCAGTGCCTTGAAATAGAAATATTCGTATTACTGCCAATACTGATTCCGCGTATTGGTAAAGCCTGTTAGCGTTCGACGTTCGTTCTGAATTTTTATCCATGTTGTAAAAAATAGTCATCAGCAAAAATAGTCCAGCTATAAGGACCCAGGTGGGAACGTCAAATGCGGAAACATAGCCCAAAAATGACATTCGATTTTCTAGAAAACCACCGTCGCATATGATAAATTCCAAAGTTACAGAATCCGCTATCAACGTAGGCGACCACTCATAACCCATAACAATCTGTGGTGTCCACTCTGTGCCACCAGCTGCTTCAAAATTTATTGAGGCGTTGGCTGGTGCCCCTGCCTGAAATATTTGAAAGTCTGAATCTGCTTCCCATTCTGCTTTTTTAAGTGGAGTAAACATTACTAAGGATCTTCGATTTTTAAGAAGGGAGATCGGCACTTCAACAATTTTGTTAAGTTCTGTGTATCCGTTAACACTGAGAAATCGAATATCCGAAATATTTGCTCTAGTCCATACTCCTCCTTCATCAAAATGGTTATTCCTTTCTACACAAAAATGACAATACAAATGTAAATCCAACTGATTTTTTATGTTGGAAACGCGCACAATTATTTTGTGTGCGAACATCTGGCCTGATAATACGGAAGAGTCAAGGAATTTTTGAAAGAGGTTTTTAACATGACTTATTGGTTCATTGACTTTTGTAGTAGTTGATTCGTCCACAGTGACTAAAGCAATGTGGAGATCATATGGTCTAGTGTATCCACTATTCAATTCCTCAGACAACTCAAACCTCATTCTCATCCTTATTGGCTTGGAATCTGCAAAATATGGGTTTAATATATACCGAACAAAGGCTGCACTGTAAGGCATTATATATTTCTCATATTGGGTTGATGAATACTTAGAATTTAGTAAGTGGATGTGAAAAACTCGGTTAAATCCCGAGCCTGGAACGCCGGATTTGTTTGATGTCGTGCTTAAATTGGTATCCATTTTGTAATACTTCTGAAAATAGTTATGTTTTGCCAATCCAAAATATAAATAATACGACCTAAAATTGGATAAACCTGCATAGTCGTCCCCAAATGGTGTCGAAATTGCTGTGGTTGCAAATGACAAATTAAACACTAAATCACAGTAGTGGGGGTTAACAAAATGTATCAAGATTGGCCCAACTTCAGATACAATCAAGCTTTGGATAATATCGGAAATATGTTGCTGATGTTCCAGAGTATGCTCTAGGGGGTCACAAATTGGAACGCGTAGCCTTGAGGAAACGCTGCTCGAACACAATAGTAAATTTGACGAAATGA
Organism: Willowsia buskii; assembly: GCA_034700685.1. Taxonomy (NCBI): domain Eukaryota; kingdom Metazoa; phylum Arthropoda; class Collembola; order Entomobryomorpha; family Entomobryidae; genus Willowsia; species Willowsia buskii. The sequence goes on from JAQIXW010004498.1 coordinate 7,132, forward strand.
AAACAAAGTTTCTTATAAATGATGCCATTTTTCTTATCTTGAAAGCTCAGCTAAAATTTGTTTAAACTTTACACCCTATCGTTAGCAAATAATGTCTGGTCAGCAAATGTTAACGATAGTTTCGTGAGACAAACATTTATTTAAGTAGGAAGCAACTTGTTTTCCTATGACGTAAGTTCAATCCCGGAAGACACTAGGAAATTTATTAAAAAACTGCTTTTTATTTCCTGTACAATAAATGGAGTGAAAAACGTCGGGAAATAAGTTAACAGTAATAAGTGTTTGTGCATGTTCAAACTGCAGGTAGGAAGGAAAAACATATTAAAAATATTGCCCGTGGAAATGTCTTGGTGGATGGATGGCAGACTTTTGCTAGTCGAAGTTTACCGCCAGTCATCGGTGATATGTTTAACATGCCGTAGACTTAAGAGCCTGAACTTACAAATTGGTAGCCTAAACTTAAAACTGACACTTATGTATACATAATCGGGATGTAATTATTACAATGTAAACTATTTGATTTGAGAATAGATAATGTGACATGATAAATAAATATTTGTTATGTGAATACATCAATACGTTTATGTAATATTTTTTGTTTATTACGTACTCATTTTTTGATAATTATGTAAAACTGAGAAGTGAACTTTCGTGAAGACAGCTATATCTTTATTTTTAAGATAACTGATTTTTAAGCTTTACATTAATGATGCAATTAATATAACTCACAACGCTATGTTGGGAATATACAAAAGCGTTTACATTTTTTATTTGCCTTTATATTTTCTTTCGTGTAAAACATAAATAAATGTCAATTTCCCATTAAGGATTTTAAGCTTTTACAGTTTAAGCGTCTTAAGCGTTGTACAAATGGGAAATATATTTCAAAATGTCAGTAATTTTTAAAATATTTGCATATAATTGCACTAATAACAAATACACAGGTGCCACAGAATGACTTGCAATCTTCTTTAAAAAATATACATAAATATTAACTATATGTGCCAGAGGTTAATAAATGAATGGAGAAAAATTAGCATATTTTCTTGCCTCAAACCAGCGTTGCTTTCCAGAACAGAAAAAGTGTGTAGCGGAGATGCCTCAAAACAACAGTTGCTTTTCCTTTATTTATAGATCACGATCATGGCTGCTGTATAAAGCCAAAGAAAGCGCAGAACACATGAGAGCATGTAACCACAAGTTGTTTGTGCACGAATACATCTGATTTGGTATATTCCACATAATATTTAGACTATATAGATTGCAGACATAATATTTTTGCAAGCATGTTCTTGTGAATAATTCCTAACTGCAAACTACCAATATATTTGAATATCTTCTAGTTACCCTTGAATTATAAAAGATGCTTGACTACGCGATTAAGCGCGTTTTAATTGTGAAGCTACTAGTAATTCCTTCATTTGTTTAATCCTTCGTACTCAAAGCACCCAATCCTTCAAATTCGGACTCAAGAGGGATTCACGATACCAAAACCTGATAGTATTTTCTGGGTTTAAAAGGGTTCATGGAAACAAGTTTTATGTTGGCAAAATCAGTTTTTGTTATATCACTTTTTAGAAAGACCAAATTTCAAAATTCCAGTAAATACCCATCGGGAGAATTTAATTGCGGATATAAAGTGTATAATTATTTGTCGGTGCGTAAAAATCTGTTGGGGCCAGCTCGATGCCAGTGACACGCGTTTTAGACATTTGGTGCTCTTTCACAGAAAATGGTTGATATATTTAGATATTTTAAAGTTGGGGTTTACATAGTTTTTGCTGCTCTACACGCATGTCAACAAATTTTGAACGTCAATTCTGACCTCTTTGACCCATATGAGATGATTTTACTCAATACGTTTATGAAGGAACACATTTACAAACATTAGATTTTTAATGGTTCTTTATTTAGGCAGTAAATGTAAGCTTATTACTTATATCTGAAACTTAAACGCTAACATCTTTCAAATTTCGTAAAAACTACTTTACAAAATGGGCAGCACTTTTTCCTAGCCCTGGATAATATTAAGCAAATAAATTCTACTAATATTAAAGATTTAGAGATCTTTTTATTTGTAAAAATATTATAATGTATTTACGTGGACATTCTTAAATTATTATACACGATTATTATTTTCATCTACTTCAGAAGATATTTAAGTACAAACGTAAGTTTATTTATCAAATATCACTTTTAAAATCATTTGCATTTCTCATTGTATTGGTAATTTCAGAATTTCGCTCTGGTCGCTTTTTGAATTAAATTAATTCATGCATGAAAAATGGGTTAAAAATTAACAATTTACTTTGTAAAATTTCCATTTAGCTAATTTCTAAGCGTCTCTATGCTATCATATATTCGTTCTTATCCTGTTAAATAAAAGGGAAAATATAATGTCAGCTTATATACTTAAGAACTATTTAGATCTTCATACATTTTTTTGGATTTATTTTTTACAAATTTCATGGAGTCCAAAATCTTCATAATTAATACTGAACTCCTAATGTTTTAAGCTAACTATACATATTGAATGGGCGACATGAATTTTACATTTTCAGTGACAAAGGCAGATATTTTTGTTGAGCTCCTAGCTAGTCGAAACGAAATTCACGGACCCCTCCACGGAAATTGTTCATGCAGACTACTCCAAATTGGCTACACTATTCATAAGTATATTTTTAAAATTCTTTTCTGAACTTGAAAACTAATGTAGATAAATAAATGAAACAATTATTGAAGTTTAGGTAGCGTAACAATTATTAAAAACTTAAAAGAAAGAAACATTCACCAGTTTTGCTCCGCGCACTTAGAAATGCTGGATCTCGGGTAACTGCTGTACTGCGTGGGTAGCTGAAACCCAACGATGCGTGGCGGGGTCCCAAGTTTCATATCGAAGCCACTTAAGATCTGTTAAAAATACAATGGGAGATAAATACGCTTATACTAGTTTTCCGTTAACTGAAAACTTAGCAGAAAATATCTTATGCTCACTTTTTAAAAAGGAGATGTTTGGCCTTGTCATGGAAACTGGCCTCCAGCCAGGATTCCCCTCGTCATTAACCCTTTTCACTTCCTCCGCATCCAACCCTGTTATGCCACAGTCATCCAGCTTACTGCACAGCAGTTCCAGGCGGACCAAATTTTGCAAATGTTCACAAATCCCAGCGAACATCTCGTTGGTGCACGCATCCAGCTTTAGTTTCTTCACATTCGGAAGTCTTCTAAACAACGGCAACAAGTCCTCCCCCTCCTCAAAATAGCGTCCGATAGTCAGTTCTGTGCAAGTGCTGACAACCCACTCATTTTCGGGCTCCGCGCTAGTTTCTTTTGCAAGAGGAAAATAGCATCCTTCAAAATATAGTTTCTTCAAGTTGGGCAAGTTGCGGAGGAATTCTAGCGATGTAATGGGCATAATATTTTCCAGGGAAAAATCCACCATCTTCTCCAGCCTCGTGTCAAAACATACATCCAGCGAACCTCCGTGGATTCCTTCAATTTTCAGAGACTTGAGGGTGGTGGCGTTCGCCCTTAAAACCTTTCTTAAAAAATTGTCTTGCTCGGATGAACTCACACTGTCCACAACTAAAGTTTCCAGGGGCAGGTTTTCATCTAAAAGAAACCGAAGATCTGCTTCGGGCTCCTCTACTTCAATAAAGGAGAATGAAATACTTTTCAAATTCCAGCCCTGAGGATCATGCTCCCGACAAGTTGAAATCGCCTTTAAGATTCTGCTCACATCTTCTCGAGTGTATGGTTCGATATCCACTTCCTGCAAAAAATATTAAGGCATCATCACTGGGCGATCTGAAGATGAAATGTTTTCTTGTGAAAACTCACCTCGAGTGATGGGAAATGGCTGAGCAGTTCCAAAAATGAAATTCCAAGGAGCGGATTGCGTCTGCCAAACTGTATCCGTTTGAGATTCTTGTTTTGTGGAGACCGAGGTTGCACCCAAACTGAAGGCTCTGCTGGCGCTTCCTCATTTTCGGAACCAAGCACGCAAATAGAATACAAGACGAGGTGCTCTAAGTTGGGACACGACTGGAAAATAACGCGACGGAAGGAATCTGCTGAATCAAACCGGATGCGGTAAAGATCAAGGACACGGATACTGTTCCCGCAAAACGACCAAAACTTTGGAATATCAATACAGGAACGGCTCAGTTTGAAGTTATTGGCAAAGGGCAGAGTGGAAAAGGTGCTTGTCTTCCTCTCCACAAGTTCCAAAAATCTTAGAATCGCAGCTCTATTCACTGAGCGCTCTTCTGATTCAAATTTGATTTGAACGACAGATCGCATGCACTTTGTAGCCGCCTCATGCCATGTCCTGTTGAGTTGACGAAAAGCCTTGAGATCTGGGACGCCCAAGTTTTTAAAAATACA
>JAQIXW010004499.1:0-11509 GCA_034700685.1 Willowsia buskii
TATATTATGTGACAAAAGTACGGCAAGGACAAAAGTCAGTTCTGCTACCAGTGTGCCAGTGTAAATGATTTACATACTTCATTATAGTAAAACAATGTAGAAACTCATGAGCATGCCAGGAAATCGTATTGGATTTCTACTTAGGTATATACTATATACTTCGTACATATAATTTCAAAATTTAGATAGGAATCTTTTAGCGAGTAAGATAAAAAACATAAAACATTCTTTCTCTAGCAACACAAACAAACGTTTAACAAATAGCGTGACAATGGAAGTTTTTATCTACAGCAATATTCTTTCTTAAAATTCACAACTCTGATTGAAAACAGCAAACCACCATGTAGACTGACAGAGAAAGTCAAGAATAACCTTGTTTTTGACATAGCTGCTATATTGCTTGAATACACTCTTCATTATATTTGTTATCTGTATTCTGTATTCGGTAAATGCACATAAAAATGTTTGTCATTGTGAACAAAGTGTTTCCGAAATAATATGGCAAGCTTAGAAACATTACTGCATTCTTCTTCGTGTGATGTAACTACTATCGACCCAAGATTGCTTACTAGCTGTTTAAAATATTTAAAAGCGTCCTTAAGTAATGACTTTACATGGCAGACAAATTTTTATGAAGCAAAGTTGCCACATAACATAATCGATTGACAGGATATACGCATGAAATATTCAGTCAAAGAAACGTTAGCAACCATTTTTTTACTTTCTTTATTGTTTCATTATTGATTGTTGTTACAAATAACTGTACTAAAATGTGTCCAAAATAGCTGATTTATGTTTTACTTCTTCATCAGCAACATCAACTTTAAACTTTTCTCCACTACAAATTGTACGACTACCAGAGCTGTCATCCTCCCGTAATAGTTTACAGACCCGAACCTGATTTTGACATCTTGATAAGCTCTAATTATTCTCCTATCTAAGGCTTCCCATGACAAAGACATTCCCATTACGCCATCCTTCGTGTTCTTTTTCGTCTTGCTATTTATCATTAATTGCTTTCTCCACTTCATACGAATTCGTCTACTCATAATATGAGCATGCCCAGGAAATGTATAGCCAACAACAAAGAAAGTGTATATTTCACAGAGAAGGAAAACACACATGCAAAACTCTTGAGTTTTCAACGCGCTTCTGATGCAATCATCACTGATAACTGCTGAAGTAACTACCACCCACGCCATAAGGAAAATTTTGATAAATATGGCAAAGTCGTTTTGAAAGCATTCGTTCACTACGCTCACTAGGACTTGAAGCCGACGATATAGTGAAAACGACTCATTTAAATAATATCCAGGCTGACATGTTTTCCTGTAGGGAAAATTATTTATCATATTAAGATATAAGCAATAAATGATTCCATAATATTTTCATGCGGTCACCTTCAATATTCTGGGGTTACTTACATTAAAATAGTTCTAGTTCCAATGTAAACCGCACCAAAACCAACAAACAATCCACAAAATCCTGGCATTACACAAAATCCCAGCATCAAAGTCAAATTCCACCATTCATACACAGTAACGAATATACTGAAGCATTTCACTATTGCTGTGATTGCAGTTGATGAACTGGTGATGGGATATAATTTGGTGATTGGATAACTTAGAGTGCCTGGCTGTTCAAATTGCATGTATTGCTGCAGTGCAATAATTCCAGAACAACCGACGGTTACACTAGGAGCTTGAAATGCAATCATTTTCATCAACACATTCGAATTGAACCTACCAAGTCCCAATTCTAGTTGATCGAAAATTGCCAAGAAATTAAAAAAGTTAGCGAGCTGTCTTTGCTTCAAAAGTAAATGACCAGTGCCAACGAAGCCACTCAATGCAAAATACAGGTAGATCGCTATTCTTCCGATAACTACACCATCATCAATTACGCTATCGTTAGTTTTTATATAAATGTATGCGTAAAGCACTCTGAGAAAGCAAGTCACGTAATGAGCATAAGCTGCAAACTTTAGCCAATGCAAATTATTTTCAGGAGTCGATTTTATGATGCCACCGGATTCTAAATACAACGGGGAACATTTGCCTCCAATCCACCGCACCAATGCAACTTGCATTTGACAAACTGTGTGGTATTGAGTGGCTTTCCATTTTCTCCTCAGTTTCTCTAAAATCCCATTCGATTTGGCCATTTTGTTAGGAAACTTTTTCTGAATCAAGGCGATGGAGTGATTTAACTGGCAGTTGAAGCCTTTATGCAGCAGTCGTCGTGTTATGTTGTACATTCTCTGATACTCAATCCATTTGACAAGGATAGATATACGTATTGTTATGCTTCCCATTAAAAAATACATAAAAGTATTGGGCGATGAAGCTAAAAAGAAATTTTGTGGAAAAAACTTCAATAGATAATGCGTTGTATTGATGGGTTTTTTTGGTTGCATAGTCATTTTACTTGTTCTTGTTCTTAAGCTTGGTTGTGACACAGTCAATTAAAAATTAATATTCCCATGAAATGTGTCGGCAATTTTTTTTTTTTTGACTTTCCTATTCTGTCACGCTCATAAGCGTATTTACGGTAAACACTGAAACAATAAAAATCGGACTTTGATAAGTATATGATAATAATGAAATGATTCATTCTATGTTGACTTTACAGGTTTTGTTTGCGTGGTGATGAGACAGGAACATAATAGCACAAGGGCTACGACAAGGCTACAGGCATAAAATATGCATGAAGTATCAATTTCAATAGTAAATGAGGAGGGTCATATATCAGTTCAGTCAGAACACACTGTGAGAAACTGAAAAAGACTGGAAATATTAAATTCCGTATATGTCCGTTAATAGTTATAGGCGAGATCATAGCATTGACAACTTGACGCTGATATGATGATGATGAAAAGCGTGTTTAACAAATGAGTAGTGTTACGCAGCTAAGTTTTCTTATTTCCCTTGAAAGGGATTAGAAATGAATATCCATAATATTTTAAAGCTCCCATTGAACGTATGTACTTTGAAAATAGAAAACACGAAGTAGCGTTGCAGAATTTCTTGATTAGTTTTTGACATTTGTCATGAGAACATTACGATAGTCACAGTTGTCAAGTTGTTTGTGATGTCAAAAAGTTACGGTTTTGTCGGATATTTTAAATGTTAATTCAAGTTAAGACTCTGAGTAGATAAACCCTTAGAAATTCTAAGTTGTAAGTATATTTGTTGATTTAAAAAAACAAATCAATGGATAAACAACATATCTTTATGTAAAAATTATTGCACATCATGATCATGATACGATTCTCTTATGTAAATGCAATCATAATATGGGCAACTTTCCACTACTGCGTGCATTTTTAATGTCAAAGTTTCAACTAAGCTTGCCAAAGAAGCCTACTAATTGTATATTATGAGTTTCTGTGACGAGCAAAGAATTCCTTAAAACGGAGTGCTGCTAGCAGCAATTCTGAATGCGTTTAAGTTTTCGTCATAGAGATTTCATATTTTTATTTGGTCTCTTTGTATGTCAATTTAAAAATTACACATTGTTACAATGATAATCACATCTGTACTATGTTGTTAAATTAACCTCATCATCGCTTTATAGGTTACCCATTTACCAAGTTGGCTTCATCCGAGTACATTAACGTTTATGGGTCGGTGATGGTGAATAATAAGCTTGAATATAAATCCTTCTTGCCGTAGTCCTTCATCCGTTCCATTTTTTTCTTCCTAGTAGAGCTCAAGGTGTAGACCCCACACTCATCATAATATTCCGAATTCTTAACTTCTATCTTGTCATCATCCTTCTTATACAACCTTTTCATCTAACTCTTGCTTGATACACTAAAATTAAGAAAACTCTTGTTAGCTCAGCGAGCAAATACATAATCTTGCGTAATAAAATAGTATGAGTATTTCATGTATATGTAGTAGTCGTTGCATATATGTCTGCTCTATCTAAATTATTACTATTGACTAAATTAACCGATTAATACTTTTGAGTATGATTACTTGTAGTAACAAAAAAGAAGTACGCGATAACGCGATGATGGTATGTATGTAAAAAAGAGGAAGATGGGTATCTTTGACAATTAAACACACAATATTTACATGCTCGTTGTAAAATGGGGGATATATGATATTAATTAACTATCGCTATCGACTAAATGCATTATATATAGTCTTATATTTGATGAAACGATAACTTCTTCGGAGAATCTAATATTTAGCCGTTGCGCTGTTGTATTGCTATAACATGAGAACCCCTTTTATGCATAAAATGAAGAGGCACTTTTCTGGCAACATTGGTAAATTTCTATGTCTAGAAAGGTGAGCCAGCTCAGTTCGGCTGTAATTGTATTAGTAGTTTTAAAAAGTTATATCTTCAGATGAATTGATAAGTCGTCTCCTCTTCCCAGAGCATCAAGTCTTTCTCATTATTTCTGCTTGGGTGGTGGGAGTAATTGTAAGGGAATTGTCATGCATAGAGCAAGTCTGAGTTCACGTGTACGGGGCTATGAGCGACACTTGGTGGGGGAGCGTCCAGTGCACACTCTTCCTCTGGTACCTTGGCCGAATCCCATTTCCTGAATGCCTGGTCAATATCATCGATCAAGTCACCGAAACTGACGGCGTCCATGTTTTGACTCATTTTGTAGATAAGGAACCATTCTCCATAGTTGTTATAGCGACAGATATGATGCGCACTTTCGCGTTGCGATTTCTCACGAAGCTTTCTCTGGATCATGTAAACTCGGAAGGGATGATGCAACGTGAGAAGACGGTAAATCAGACAGAAAATAGTGGCGACGAGCACCAAGAGGAACCAGAACCAAAGAACAATGTACAACTTCTCGTTGAGAATGTTGATGGGAAGAATGCAAAGTATGTCATGTTGAACTCTACCAAATGCGACACCCCCTGTCGCCATACGACATGCTGTAACTGTTGGAAATACTCGGGCAAGTCGATCATCTCTTTCGTAAGGCCGCTGATTTGTTAGTTGGAACACTTTCAGACCATAGGTTGTGAATGCGTTGTCAAGGAAATAATCAGTGAGCCATAGCTGTACGATAATATTTACCAAGTTGCCCACTTCTGACAGCGCATAGAAGAGAGCATACATTTGATGATGGCCACGGTTTCGACGAAGATAAAGAAGAATTTTTCGTCGTTGCTTTAGCTTTTTCTCATCTGTAAAAATAAGTAGTACATTAGTAGTTGGTCAATCTTAAAATTGGAAGTATTTTATCAAATCTAAAGCATGTTACCTGGAAGCATTGGTAGATTCAAATCTCCAATTAGCATCATCGTCGTGCCACGCTCAAGCTTTTCCCACGCCCAATGTGGAAAATAAAAGGCAACTGCTTGAAGAGTAAGGACGCACCATACCCATTGGTAGTATGAATGTACTGTAACTTTGTCGGAGGGTATACCCGGCCGAACTCCTGGATAGATCTCATTTTCCTTTGCTGAAAATGACAAAAATGCACAGCTCAACTTCACTAAGAATTTCAAATTAATCATTTTCAGTGAAAATATTAACTCTCAATACCTGGTTCATAGATCCAGGAACCCTTTTCAAATCGCCCCCTTGTAAATGTGGAATGAATGTAACAATACTGTTTGACAATATCCTTCAGGTCTTGGCTAGCCATGCAATTGATAGGATCCCCGATATACATTTTTGACGTGACAAGAATCGCTGACGCCACCAGGAGTATGACCGTCCAAACGTAGTGCATTCGGAAGAACACATTGTCAATGTAAATTCGTCTCCGATTAAATACTAGGATGCTCTTGAGTGGATCCAGTAACGAATTCGGAATCATCCCGCTGGCCGCACCACCCACCAACCAAAGTCACCACACTTTTAATTTTTGTATCTTTTTAGCCACGTATTCGAGGTATAATGAACAATCAAAAACCAACAAGGAAGAATGAAGGGTATCTCGGGTCACAGTCCGATTAAAATGCACACGTTTTTCAGGACGTCACAGCAATCAGAGGAAATTCAAAACAAATCACACTCCATTCATGACATAATTTTGACATGGTGCTGGTCGTGGTGGTGATGACAGTGTTTGTTTGTCTCGTGCTTTGTGTTTGTGTCACCCATCCAAGAGCCAAAAAATTCAAGACATTCATCCAACCAGTCAAAATATTGACTGCAATTAAAACGTGCCATGTGCACTCACTACCACACTCATTGCATGTAGGGACAACACTCATGCTCTTCCCTCAACCAAATAGCCTTAGATTAATATAACTTACAGCATTTCAGTGTCCTACTGCAATCTCCACTGCCAACTTCCGCTTTTACCACTACACACTGTCCTCCCACACCACTCCACTAATAATTTTAATAATGCTCGCAATTCATGCCTGAGCTTAAGAAATTTTGGCTTTCTGAGTAAAATTAATTTATCCACATATATAAAGAATTAATTGTCTCCCCAGCCTGCTTACCGAGTAATGAACAGTTCTCATCTTGATTCCACAAGACAAGTAATTAAAAAGAAAGGGCATTCCCCTTTAGTAACACTACTCATTCACACGTATTTTTCGATCTGAGATGCAAACTCATTTTATCACATGTTTTTCATGCCATCACCTACCGAAATGGTTTGGAGAATGTGGTGAGCAGAAAAAAGTGCGAATATCTGAGCACGAGAGAAAGAATGATGCAAAAATACGTAGTACTAGATCTTAAACGTAAGTGGAAGTCGAATGAAAGCAGGCTATTCAAGTGGGGGATACGCTCGCTCCTGGTCGTAAAAAGCGTTTGTCCCGGATTCCCGGAAGTTGACTGACTCGTGCGTGTGTAAACATACCTTACTCGCTATACATTTTGGTCTAAAACTCTGTATAGTTTTTATAGCATTAGGATTATAGGCCAGGAGAAACCTACATAACTACTGCTATAAAGGAAAGTTTAGGTAGTCGATATATGTAGTCATCACGACAAAGCAGCAGCAGCGCAGCAGCGTATGGAACTACTATCTTCCACTTTAGTCAGTTTGGTTTTCCTAGTTTGTTTACTCCAAATCTTGGGTTACATACAAAAAAACTGAGAAACATGACTAAAGTTTGTTCTCCACTCCATTTCATTTAGTTTTTTTCGAGACTCGACATTATCCCCAGAGACAATATAAACAGTAGGGGCTCAGCTGAAATGGGGAAAGGTATTGATAAAAAATTCACAATCAGAATATTATGGTCTAGAAAAATACGATACCTATGCGGTGCCAGAAAGCTCAAGGAAATCAAATATGTATGTAATGAAATTGTAGAGAAAATTTAAAAAATATATTTCTCATTGGCAGATGTTCATGCATGATATTAGTTTACTGCTCTGCCAGAGAAAGCTTCTCTGCAAAAAGGAAGGAATAATGAATCGGTATGAAGAAGTGAGAGGAAGCAACGAGCAAAGATAAAGACATAAAAACAGCATGAATAAAAATAAGATTACTTCTACATGTCCACTACATAATGCCTTCAAAGTAATACTGCAAACTCCATGCCTACTTATTACTCACTCACCACTACTATATATTTTTTTTAGTAGAGGAATACAAGAAAGACTGACGATGAGTTTTGAATGTTTTCCTGAAGTTTGAACGCAGAGCAGTCGACTTGTCTATTTGCATTAGCCAGCAAATGATGAAGATGTTAGCTTGGTTAACCCTTTGGCTCTCTGTCTATTTTTACCTATTCTGCGCAATTTCATGAATACATCTGTGCTTACTCTTCTGCTGGCGGTAGACAGACAAGAAAGGAGATTGCAAAATAGAGAGGGGAAGGATAAGATGTTGGCGACAACTACGCATAAAAACGTTAATAATACAGACACAATAATGGACAAAAGTAGCAGAAACATCGAACAAGCCAAATAAAAGTGAATGCAGAAGAGGAAATCGTGACTGATGTTTATAGCATTACACCGAGGAACGGGTTGTATGATCCAGTTTCCCAGTAAAACGTGAATTAAGAAAGATTTGAGCTTTGTCTTGGTTATATTATTGGGAAAATATAAATAGCGAGCGAAGCCTAATCAAAAAGTAGACAAAAATCTTCGTGCTCCTCACGTAAAAAGATAAAAAAGGCACCTCAACGTCGGGATTTCGACTTCCTTTTGCTATTTTCGACATGTAATAAAGTTTCATTCTTACTATTCTCATCTCAAAAGTTCAATCAAGCTCTAAATTCTACAAGCGGTGCAATACACACTTGGCTTTCTAGCTACATAATATTCAAAATTCAATGGAACAGGCAGACAGACAGATAATACGTAAAAGTGATGACAGAACATCATTGTGTACGATACGCAAAAACTTGGTGTTATTAGGTGTTGCATAATAAGCAGCTGCAGACTGCTCAATGCCGTAAAAAATTGCTGGTTATAAAGGAAGGCGTAAAAGGAAATAAAATAGGCGAAGTAGTTTTCTTTCATTCTTTTTCGTAAATTTTTTTACTGGATTTAAATGTGGATTGTGTCAATGCTTGTCTGTAAAAACTTCTTATTCGGATGTAAATACTACATTCCTAAATTTTTTCATCTTAAAGACATGCATGGGCTTCTATTGCAATAATGTTTGAAATTCAACGAAAGTGACAGCTACCAACAAAATGTTTTGACTGCATGTGACAGACGCACAACAACAGCAGTCTACATAGGTATTTGGTTAGCACAATGACAATCACCTAACCATTATAAGTACATGCATTCTTAGTAATCTCTTCCATTGTAACGAGCTATGTCATAAAAAAACCAAAATTTTACTTCAGCCTTGAAGAACTCCTCTCCAACATCACCCCGTTGATTCCAATACAACAATGACTTGACATTCGCATAAAAAGATGTAAGATTTTAAGAACCAATTGGTTGGAAGTTGGAAGAGAAAAATAGTTTTTACTGCATAAAGCGAACAAAGTAATCCAAGCCAGTAGAGTCGCATCGCATGTCGCATCATGACAAAATAAGGTAGATCATGTATGTAGCAGGTACAAACACTTCTATGAAAATGTCAAGTATGCGAATCACGTAGGTATGCATGGTAACGGGAGAAAACTCAACTAAATAAACACATAGAAAAATAGGTCAGTGCCTTTTCTACCGGCTCCATTTTCAGTAATTTATTTGGAATTATTGAATACATTTTGGGAAATGCATTCTACTGGAGTAAGCAAGTAATATTATATTTGATTGGAATTGATGTAGGTACATTGCAAAATACTCCCACGCTATGATCAAACTACAAAACTACAATTTGCAACATTTGAAGCAACGCATAATACCATACTTACCACTTCACTCACATAATGAGTGAGTACTCTTCTAAATGTAGGTTCAAATAGCATCAACAGAAATATTTGGCTCCATCATGGTAAATATAATTGCCTAAAACTTGGTTTATTCAAGTCTGAAATATTTTGTGGCATTGGATAGCCTTGAATTGCGTCATATTTGGCCATGCACGCTTAACTTCAATTTCCGATGGAACGCCAACGCGAAATACGATCCGAACTCAAACATGTAATTATTGGGATCTTTTCTAACAATAAGTATGTAACAAAAACGAAGAAGGGCTTTTAAAACGGGTTGGGTTGAAGATCACTAAACATGCATCAATGATTAAAACCCACGTAGCATTCTTAGCTCAATTTTTTATTATGCTCACAAACAGACAAACTTCAATAATTTTAAACTTTTATCATGTCACTAGAACTACTTAAATTTTGAATTTGAATTGCCTAACCCTAATTTAGCATGTATATTTCATAGCTTACATATTTGCAATTTGCTTCATATCCATTTTTCTACGTTGGATAATAGCTCATTGTGAAATTAGCAATATAAATAAAGATCAAATAATATTCTACAATAAATAAGCAAAATAAATTGTTGTACTCGCAAAAAGTCCAATTTGCCACAAGCCAACTTGTTTTTCCTATAATTGTACAGCTTTCATTGCTATTTTTTCAATGTCATAATGATTCTTCACTTGTAAATACTAAATTAAATTAAAAAAACATGCAACATATAAAGTCTTCCTTTTTTCAGAACCTATTAACCTTTTTATTACTTATTTAAAAAACAATTTAAAATTTTTGATTAGTTCCGTAAGATACAAAAATTGACGCAAACAAGTAATTCAGAAATAGTTTAAAACTCGCTATTACAATTTAGAGGCATTTAGAGGCAATTCTGCTTCTCAAAGTCTCTTTCACTGCATTACTACTTTACCAGTAGTAGAAGGATTCTACCCATTTGAAAAATGTCTCTTCTACGTGGAGCCTTTATTGTCCACTCAAAGCTTCAACGCGTAGTAGTTACACCCTATCACTTCGACCTTTCTACCTTAACAGTGATTGATAATCCTTATTTTCACCACAAATTTCATAAGCGCAAGCGTTTTATCATTTATACATTAGGTTTATATCACATCATATTTACAATATGGAGATTGCTATGGCTTCAGAACCACTGGTCCGATGACACAAATCAGCCCACACACATAAAAGTGGAACATTTTATTTTCCACATGGTTGTTCTATGTCAATCCATAATATCACTGGCAGCAGTGCAAATGGCGAACACGCACTCCAAAGAAATCCAATACGGTACAACTCAAATTTCCAAGCAAATCCGGGCAAGAGGAGGCGACAAGGAAACAGACTATTGGAAAATATATGGTTTGACACTGGGTTGGTCCCTCTTGCCGTTACTGTTGCTGTCATTACCAATTGCTACACGGTTTGAGACTCCACTTCAAATGCTTCTCGAGTCGGAGGGATTGTCGGAGAAATATTTTGTACTTGTGAAGATACTAAAAGTAACTTTCATGTCAATGTACTTTCTTACCGTTTGCTATCCAACAGGAATAATTTTTTCAATATGCTTGTTCGCTGTTGCGTATTGCGATGGAATCAAATTGATTTCTCAGTGGATATACCCCATTCCAATAAAAGTCGTTTTATTTCGTAATCCCCCTCCAAAGAACAATGACGGAAGGGTTTTCACAGTTGTGAATGTGTTGAGTGGGAATGCTTTAACATTTCTTAATTGTCACCGCAACTTCCGAGTGTTACGTGTGTTTCTTCAAATTGCAAACAATGTAGGTTCCCAGTGTTTGAGCGTGATTGTGTCCGTTGGAGTTGTGCTCGCCTCGTGCTTTGCATACTGTGCTATAGAAATGTACCAAGATTTGAAAATCATCTCGTATTTGGCGTGGCCCACAATAATCGTATTTATTGGGATCACATTCCTACTAACCAGCATGACAGATGTGCCAAATCGGAATGGAAAGCTTTTTAAAAAATACTGGAAACATTTCCCGCTGGAGCAGGTGGATCGACAAATGCTGCGGGCTTGTCCCTCCATTGGCTTCAGTCTTGGACCACTTGGCATGGCGACAAAAATGATGGCTCTGTCTATAACAGATGCAGTTGTAAATTGCACGGTGAACTGGGTGTTGTTGGATGACTAATGATGAGAAAATATAGGATAGGATTAGTAGGATTAAATGATGAAGAAA
>JAQIXW010004500.1:0-11509 GCA_034700685.1 Willowsia buskii
CACATGCCTTGTTGTTGGAATGGCAGGCCTGTTTTTCGAAAATTCATGGGTGTCTTATAAAAAGTTTACACAGTGTACCTATACCTATTTCTATAGTATGCTATTACTGAGGAGATATAAGAGGATGACGCTGCTGCGCTGGGATGGAGGAAAGGAAGATGATGTTATTTTGATGTTGTTCTGGAATAATAATACTACGACTTACGACTCAATGTGATGATGTCGATGCGAATTCCACTTTTTTTCTCCTCTCTGCTTTTCGTTTCGTCTCCTCCGTCGACTCTAGTTCTACTGAGAGGGATATAGTGGCAGTCTCGTAGTTTTGTATAGGCGCTGCCGTCCAAGTAGTATGAGAGAGTGGAATGGAATGGGAAAATGTGTGTGGAATGGAATCTTACTACAACAATCCAGTCCAACACCGCCACCACACCACCACCACCACGAACCAGACTTTTAGAGTGCAAAGCTGTTGATGTTGGTGAGGAAAGAGAAGAAGGACGATATGTTGATGATGATCCTTATCCTGCTGCTGCTACTCCAATACTTACTCGGTCATCGCTGGACTCATTCCTTTTTTTCCATCTGATTCTCTTCTCTCGTCTCTCCACTGCTGCTCTGGTTTAGATTTGGATTCATTTTTTAAGCAAAGAGCAAGGAAAACGAGTGAGATGGCCTGGCCAGGTCCAGGTCCTGCTAGGCATGCCAAAAACATGCATGACTTGACTCACGACGGTGCTGGCGTTCACAAATGCCCAAATCCAATCCAGCAGTCTGTCTTGTAAAGCCAAGCCAGTGGTCGTTTCTCTGGCTCAACTTTAAGCTGTAATATTTGTGCTGCTGCTTTATGCACTGGTACAGATTTACTGCTTAACTTTTCTTCTACTGGTTGGATTCGATTGAACTTGAATGGTAAGTTTTTTGGAGTTTGCAAATGGAAAATGGAATGTTTTGCTGACTACCACACACTTTACCACGACGGTTACCACAGTGTAGAAAATGAAGCCTGTATAAAGCCTATACAAAGACACACAGGGAGATAGATGGATGAAATGAAAGAACAAAAGCAACAATAATATGAGGCGAATGCAAAGTAAGGAGTGTGTAGAAAAGAAGAGGCTGTTGTGTCGCCACTATTATTATTTGTAACAGAAGGTCTCAATGTGACTAGAAAAATGCAGAATTCTTTGATAGAATAATTTTGCCGAAAATGGGGTACCCTAAGAATAGTAACTGCGATACAGTGTGGTTTCTGCATAGAAGACGCCACAACCCCCATGATTATCCGCTGTTGTTGTTCAGCAGACGCTTCCTTGCTTGGTTCATTGTACAAAACCATGTTATTTTACTTATGATGATAATGGAAGATATACACTATTAAATTATATTATATAATATGTTGGAGAATCCGTACAAACATTTTGAGATAAAATATCTACATGTGATAGTGGTCAAAACAAATTTATTCATGTTGAAGAAAAAAAGTTGCTAGAATACAAGTTATTTGGACTTGGACAAGACTTTACTTAAATGTTATAGTTTGTTTCTCAGCAGCAGCAAGCAATAAACTTACAACTTAAAGCTGAATCACTTCTCTGCATGCTTTTTATTCCACGAATGGACCGACACAACAACTTTTATAGTGCTCTTTTAAAAGAGCAGAAGACCATTGGTATAGTTGTCTGTCTGCTTTTTTTGCAAGAATCGTAGTTTCTTTACTTATTTATTTCGACCTCCATACAACCATGACTACATACCGTAATATTATGTTGGTTATAAATTACTTGATTCTCACTGGGGTATTTGGGTATGGAAACAACATTATGATTGAGAACAAATTCATGGTGATGATAATCTCTCATCGTGTAAAGTGAGTTGCTTGTATAGAGGTTGTTGTGACCAAATCGCTGTAATCATCATCTTCCACCAGAAAAAAATATTAGTTAGTTGGATGGAATTGCAACGTGTTTTTTAATGTGAAAATTAGCAGTTGTATAGAAGTAAAATGTCGTCAATAAATTTTGCGGTGACTTGTAAATACCTACGTGCATTGCATAATTACTCATCTTCAAGCTTATCTAAATAGTTTATCAAATAGAAACGAGCATGTATGTGCAGAGCTGTCAAGCTGAAGACAGTTAACTCTGACCATACCTGAGCAATAACTGAAGGAAGACGGAAAAGGAAAAAAAATGTACGTGAGATTAATTCCAGCTGAAGCTTATTTAGATGGACAGACAAACCACACATAACATATCTGTATTCCCAAACCGTATATAGTTTGTAATGATATTCATCCTCCAATCCCCAATCAAAGTTTACCTATTCAGAATAACCACAACCCTATCATTTACGGATTAAATATTGATCAGAGTGAATAGACTGCTTCAGTATTCATGTTATATGGGATAGATGAGTAAACTGGCATAGCTCACAATAATGATTGCAATAGTATATTTATTAGTTGAACGTAAAAAAACAACAAGAAAGAAGGAGAGTGGCTCGTCCCTCTCTCCTGTACACTTTTTTCCACTTTGCATGCCTTCACAGGAAAGACCGGTTGATGGTTTCCAGAGGCATTGCTAAATTCGTGAATAAAAAAGCATGTTGCTGGAAGAGCGTAAGCTATAAAAACCGTCTTGTTCATGTTAACTCACAGAGGCGAGCAACAGCAGTGCCGTTTCATGTTCATTACATTATTTACCAGCGCTAAGTAAGTTCTCTAACAACAACAACACGCAGTAGAATCATAGTCAGCAAAATTTGCGAGTTAGGCATGCAAACGCTAAGTACCAAGTACATTTCACTTGATGTCATTGGAATTTACCATCACCAATATAATATGTATGTATATATACAGTGATGCATGCTGATGTGGTCATATTCATGGTCAATTCATGTTTTTTCAAGTCTCGTCAGGTTAAGTTGCAACAGTAACTATAGCGCCATTAACATCACTCCAGCACATAACTTCATATACCTACCACCACGATGCTGAGTAGCCTCAATTTGCGTCTTTTCGACACAAACGGTATGGAATTTCCATAAGGCACACACTCTTTGTTAGAATTCAGTTTGCTCGTCCGCCCGTCATAATGACATGTCACATCACACATCACAAACGGAAAATTGGCAATACCCCATCCTCATCGATAACATCATGCATAGCATTTAACCATTTCGCAACTTGAGTACATAATTTACCTCTGAAATCTCATATTCTCTGAACAGTTTGCAGTTGACAATGCGGCTTTTCTACAGACACACATTATATGTTATTATTACTCCTTTTCGCATTGTAGGAGAGGTGTGTGTGGGTTCATTATTGTCAGCAACAAAAGCGGTAGTGGAGTGGCGACTACCACTAGAAAATGGAGGAAAAGTGTTCTTTCCCTGTTATGTAGTGACTTTGCTCTGCACTCTTTCTCTCCATCAGTTTAGTATTTACCGCTACCACCACCACCACTATTTCATTTCATCCACTTTACTTTCTTTCCTTTTACAGATCACATATTTTTCCGAATAAAAGGGAAAATGAGAGAGAAAAGAGATGGTCTTTCTAAAAAAAACCTAACCTAAATAGTGGGAAGGGAAAACCCGATTTTTCTTTTCCTTGTTGTATTCTTGTTAACAAAAATACATACCTACGTAGATATTATGTGCCACCACTGCCACTAATTCTTTTTTCTCTTTTTCTCCTTTTCAGAGAAGAAAAATAAGAAGGGATCTCTCTCTTTCTCTCTCTCTTTATCTTTATGTGCTCAGCACACATAACATCAGCAAAACTAAAGCAGAAGAGGTTTTCCTGTCCCGTCCGCCTCTTTCCTCCTCCTCCGGAGCTAAGTAGGGCTCTCGTTTTTTACTCAGGAGTTTTCCTGTTTTTTTTCACAATAATAATAATAAAAATAAAATAACCAGGCCTTTTTCATTTCCTCTGAAAGCAGATGGATGTAAAGCAGTAAAAAGTAAAAGGAAATCGGAGGCGAACGAATTTATAGTACCTTTCATACACTTTATAGATAAATATACTATGTCATTTTGAGAAGAAAACTAAAGTATTCTTCTCTTCTTCCCCGAGAAGAAAAGGAATAGTTGGTTGTTCCAAATTTCACCACACAGACATTACATTAAAAAAGAGAGAATGTGTGAGTGAAATGTATTGTATTGCATTGTTGTGGATTTCCTTTTTTGTTTTGTTCTTGTTTTACAGCTGAAAAAAAAGAATGGAGAAAGGACTGCTGGGCAAAAGTGGCTTTGGCGTTAGGTGGTGGCGGTGGTGAGGAGTACAGTCAAGTAGGAGGAACTCAGGGTGGTCGCTGTAGTTGTGGTGCTGCTATGGTGGTTTTGAGTGGCTTTGACTTTTCTTTTTCAGTAGTCTCCTCATGTCATGTCGTTTTCCGTTCCCCCTTGTTGTGGCTTTATATCTATACTACTATGTATTATGTTGAATCTGAATCTGGCTGAATAATGGAAGAAATTGATGCATGACTTGAGAGAAGATATAACTGGGACGTATGGAAGTGGCGGCGGCAGTTGCATCAGAAAGAGATGGATGAAAAAGAGGATGAAGTTTTTTTTTGTTCAGTGCTCAGTCAGCGTACTTTCTTTAAGTAGTGACGCTACATGAGCTAAAATGAGGAATATATGGGGAAGAAGAGAACAAGAGATAAAATATATATGAACTCCAACTGGTTTCCCTGTGAGTGGCTTCTATAAGTTTTCCTTGGCTATATAGGACTACCACTGGTTTTTGGTTTAAATGAGAAGACGCAGTTTTTGGATTCGCTTTAAAAATGTTTTTGATAGATTACGGGCATGCAAAATCTTTATTTTTTCCAACTTATAAAATTGTTCCAAGTGGATGACAGACGAATCCATTATTACATTGAATCCTCTTCAGTTGCTTTCTAAAGGATATTCAGCCCGTTTCAGATATTCAAGTATTCAAGTTCCTTTTCCCCTTTCCTCTGAAATCGTCGAACGGTAACCACACCGGAAAAAATCACAGTAGCCAGACAGCCTTTCATCCACCATATCCGCATCAAGCCCAAGCCATTCAGTGCTCCGTGTCTTGATACGTGCACAAAAGGAAAAAGAAAAACCAGGATGATGATAATGGTCCGTCAGTCCAGTCAGTCGTCCAATTACACATGAACAAGCTATTCATACACGCGACAATAATCATACCAACCGTAAAGCATATAACAGTGAAAGAAAATTGTAAACTATCTACCTTCCTTCTCCAACAGATCTCTTCATTCGCATTTAACTACACATATGTACGGAATAGCATGCAATTTTTCTCTGATTTTTCTCCTTGAGAATAGCATTGGATAAAAATATTATCGACGGCTACATTGGCTCTAGGGATAACTTAAAGACACATACGTATGTGTACTCCAACCTCTACTTTTCTCAGTTCAACTTGACTCGTAGGTACATTCAAAAAGCCCCATTCCATCATGTCCCATAATATTATTGCCGTTGGCTCTCACACACTGCCAACGCCGAGAGAGCTGCTAGAGCTCCTGCTAATCTCATCTATCTGCTCAAAGCCAGGTGAGAGTCCAACAGTCCATCTCTTCATTCTGCAAATTCTGCACAAAATAATAGAAGAAAAAGAAGAAGAAATTTTTTCGCAAATAAAAGTACGCTGTCGCCCCAAAAACTCAACTTACTCTTCTCTGCATAAAGTATACAAATACAACATAGTTTCATTATTATTATTATTATTACGAAAGACGACGACAACAAAAACTTTTAAGGAGTACATGTGATGCGTATGCTCGGGCTGCTGTGCTTTGTGATAACATGCATTATTAATCTTCAAAGAAAAATGAAGTTGCACAGCAGCGACGAACTAGAAAAGGAAGAGAACAAAACTGTGTAAGTGGAACACATTCAAGAGAAAATGCTTTTTTTTACTACTAGTTACACTCACATAGCCATGAATATTTTGGAGAAACGAGAGACGTGGCTTCTTCAAGTACTTCTCGTTTTTTTCTCAAGAAAAAGGACAAAGACGACCATGATCCAAGATGATCACCATCATGGTAAAAAAAAAGGCAATAAACTTGATCCTTTGTTGCCTTTTTTTGCATAAAATATGTCTTCTCACATTTATCCTTCTATTCTTCTCCCCTTCTCTTCATTTGCCTATATTTCTCTTTGTAGACAGCAAGCACAGGTTTCAGCTTCGTCTCAAAGAGTGGAAAAAACTGGGTCCGCATCTTATTATTATTGCATGTACAAGACTTCTTTCTTTGACGTATAAAAAATAAACATATAAATATGTTCGGATCAGACCATGATGGAATATTATAGCTTTGATGTGGACGACGTATATAAAATAACTAACCGAAACCATAAGCATTGCTGAAATACCATCGTCATCACCATCACGTTTATCGTGCTTATCGACTTTCTGGTAAAAGAGCCAAGAAAGAAAAAAAAAACAGAACTCTGTTTTTATATTCTTCGACTACTTCGTTTTTTCCAAACTTATTGTCTTATGAATATTTTAGCACTGCATTAAAACCCTACCCTTCTGTCATGCGATGCCTGGCTTGGGCCTGACTGATTCCAGGGAATGATGATCAGAGCAAAACCTATTGTAAATACTGTTTCATCTCAACGCTAGCCTCTTCCTTCACTCTGCACGGCAACCAAGATGGAAATGAAGTCAGCCTGCACTAACTAACACGCGCTCTCATTTAATTTCACAAAGTTCTCCGCTATCCAGTATGCAATCATTATTATTATTATGCATGCTCCACCACTATCGAATCTAGACCAGTTCATATATCCACGGAAAACTTTCTTTTGCAAGAATAACTTCTTTGATCATCTCATCATCATTACACACACATTTTATTACCATACCGAAAACCTACAAGTCCAAGGAAATGCTAGATTTCGCTCTACCGTTCTCTTGTAACTTGGGAAAGTAGAATGGGTACTGTTCTTTGGATTATCATAAAGATTATTAAAGGACCTGTACCTTTCGTGCGCCGTGATAACTACTAGCTGAAAAGAAAGTCTGTAATCCTATTCTAACTGAAGCAAGTATTTTATGTGAGGAAATAACGCGGTGGCGGTAGTTCGTCAATGCTGCTCATTATCATCATCACCAGCGTCGTTAAGAAGACAGAGAGGAGGCTTGACGGTATAAATGTCCTTGATGTCCTTCGCTCATCATTCTTTCCGTAATTCATTTCAGTGTGCCCCATACCCTACAACAACCGTCTCTCGCCGCCTCATCACCGCATACACCGCACGGAGAAATGTGAAAAGGTTGCTCAGCGGCAGCGGAGATGTGCTCGAGTGAAAGAGTGCATTATTACGATAATAGTCTGCTGTGAAAAGGTAGGAGAAGAATAAGTAGCAGCCAATGAAAAAATGCCAGTTTCCTGTCATCGCTTACCACTATATTTCTTCTGATGGTGGCATGTTCTGAGAGATACAATGCAGAGACCGTCAGATTGAATGGTCGGTTGGGTACTTAATTTTTGACGTAATGTTATTGAAACTAACTGCACGCCTGACAGAGTCAGAGTGTCTTGCATTGATGAGTAAGTCTGCTGCTCAATTAAGTTACATTGTAATTATTAGCCTGAGATTTCATCCATGCTTGATTAAGCCTGTTGCTGCGTGTTCAATTCCATTTATAAGTCCATTCAGTAGCAAATTACAGAGGAGCCTAATATATCCCTTGAGCTCACTCGCTGGGCATTCTCCGTGTTATCACTTTCTCTCACTCTTTTATTAGTAATGAACTTCAATGGGGATCATGTTCCCAGTTCGTATTTGGTATACCAATTGGTAATCACTCACCTTTACTGGTGTAATATTACTTGTAGTCAACGTGTGTCACGTTTCAGATTGCAAAATAGTTTTATCTCTGAGGCAGTGAAAAAGATAAACCCAAAAATAAACGCAATGTGTCCTATAATATATTAGAGTTTGGTTGCTGTAAGTCAATTTTAAATAGTACATAGTAGTAGAATCGTAGTTTCTACGTAATTTCACATTTGGTTTGTGCCATTTGAATTATTAATGTAATATCGTACACTAAATTAACGTTATATGTACTTATAATCTCAAAAGTATGAAACAAGTTGATGGGACATTTCATTTTTAATATCCCCTATGGCAGTCAATTTATATTTGGTAAACATTTTCGTCAAAGCTAAACTATTTTGTTACCTATATTATGCATTTGCATGTATTTACCAGTAAGGCCATGAGCTCTTTTTAATATGAGTTTATAATTTCGGCTTGTGATTTGCATGGAAACTAGTCGACCTTACTAACAATGAGGGTGAGGTACACATTTGAGATAGCAGATTATTACATGCATTTGATTTTTAACCCACATTATTGGCGATAATTTTTTTGTGCATTTTCACCTACATGTTTACACTTTAGCAACATCTATAATGGATGCAATAAATCCTTCATCATGATATAAAGTTCAAATTGTAAACTAATACATATCTCATTATTAGAATTTCAACCTCTGCCATAGTTCAAAATGGAGAACGTGTCGCTATTTGGTACATTATGATTTGATTATAATCATGAAAGTGACACTTTTTGAGAAGAAAAAAGCTAAATCCACACTTTACACGCAATTCAATAAACAAGCAGAGTGGGCGAATGCGTCAGTCTTGTTCATTTTACAATATATCTTCAAATACATGCATAGCTACGCCTCCCACTGTTTCTAATTTTTTTCAGTTGTTATCGCCACCACGAAACTGGTATGCAACAACAACATGGACACCCTCGGGATAGATATCATCACCAAACCTCTTGTTCTATTTGAATCAGGGAATGAATTATGCTGCACTACTGCCAAGCTTTTTTTCTTATATCCAGAACACTATCGTTGTATCAATTAATTCTGGTATCAAAATCAAGTGGAAACGAAACTTGAGGTAGTTTGCTTCCCACACACCCAAGTAATGCATGTTTGATGAGAGCACGTTTCTTCTCACAAACAAAACATACTCTCTTCCTTACCATCGTTTGTTTCGTTCCATTTTCATCAACATCATTTTCGTTTTCTTCTTCTTACACAACACAACAGCCTTTAAAAACACTTCATTAGAAACTTCTTATGTGCGGTTGGATGCCTTTCAGCTTGCTTGAAAAAGAGAAATAATAAGACAAAGATAACAGTAACAGACACACTTTTAAAACTTGCTTATATGCCTGAGATCATTTCCCCACCTTTTGTCGTAATCATCTTCCTCATCAACATTATCGCCATGTAATCAACAAAACATAAAATCTGAACTCTATGAATAGTATCAATGGCTGCTTTCGTCACTGCAATAAATAAATACGCAGAACCGAGTAAATAAGAAGGGGATTCCAACCAGAAGAGTGTTAGTTAATATTATCAAAAAGCAAGGTGCAATGTTTTTTATAGAAAACTACACATCAACTTGCGTAACATCCGTGTGTCGTATCATACAGCTTTGTAAACACAAACAAAGCAATAATTTCTTTATGTGTTTCTACAATTCTGCTTATTTACACGAGAATTATATGAAAACAATCACTCATCGAGTCTGATAAAAATACATTCATTTCCATTCATGAACGATAAATTTTTCGTCTTATGATAGATTTCTATTATTTCTTGTCTTGCTTTCATTCCCAAGTAGACCATTCATGAATGTAAATCTGAAAGAGAAATCTTTAATGCTCGTAGGCGTTTATAACTCATTCATTATTCCAAGCACTACCGCTTCCACGTCAACGTTCCACGTTTCTTTTTACAACGCAAAGACGCATACACTCCCTTATCATGTTTCCATAAACAACTCTCACATGGTTTTATTAATCTTTTCTATTACGTATTTACCTGGCTGGCAGCGATAATAAAATGGGATTGAGTGTACAACAGTTCCATGTAACCTTTAAAAGAATGTAACATGTAGTAACGAACTGTAAGTGCAGATCAGTAAATTATGTTTTTGTCGATGGGAATGAGCTCTGCAGCAATGTCACATTTTCTTTTCCTACAACGCAATCTTGATCACCGAAGCGAGAAAATCGTAGTGTCACACTGACCACTCACACTTTCTCTCTTGTCTACATTTTTGAGTATTATGTTGCACTGTTGCCATATGACAGTAACTCGTGAGTCGTGACCCAAAATGTTTGATCTTTGTCATTTATTGTGAGTAGTGTGTCCAATATCTATATATAAAATTTTGTTGTTTATGTGGGACATTCTAAAAAACAGTCGCATTTCTGTAATGATAATCATGATCAATATCGATCAAGATGAAGACAATGGGAAAGCATTCCTTATGGCTGTGACATGGTCAGTAATGCCAAAACAAGAAAAACAATATTATGATATATTTCGACTTCCGTTAAGCGCTTTTGCAGCTATTATTTTATTGGCCGCCTACACCAAACATTCTCCTTTACATGACATGGCGATGATGATTCTGCGGTGGTCGACACAAAGACGATGAACTATTAGCTTTTGAACTGAAGCTTGTTGTTGGAATGGATTTAGATTCAGCACTTTTTTGCTCGGTTAGATTTATCCTTGTACTACCTTTTCAACTGTTCTGATAGCAGAGCTGCCACTATAATTCATTGTCGAGTAAATAATAATAAATATCGCACGTAGACTGATATACCGTAAACTTCTAAATAAACACCCTCCCTAAAAAGTCATTCATCTCAAATAAACGCAACAGTATCCATGGTTCTGCTGCATTATAATTGGAAGCTGTCTGATATGATGGAACTAAGTCCCATCAAAAATCAAAATTGATTCTAAAATTGGAGAGGTACATGCAATCTAGTCAGCAACAAAACAGATTGATCTTTTATTTCACTATCATTTTTGATTATGAAAAATAATACACATTTATTGTTAGATTAAACCATTTAATGAACACTGAACGATTTAGATAATAATATTTGTTGATGATAAATGGGATTGCGAAAGTAGTTCATCAAAGATTAAAATAACCGTGTCCTGGACTAGGCGCTTTTCCAAATTGAGCGCCCAACGTCTCTGGACCGAAAAGCCGACGAAGCGCGTTAAATCCCTCACAGTTATTTGAAAATTGACGGTATTTAGTTTCATTCATAACATACCAGCTTGCTATCAATGCTGTCACCATAAGTTTTACTTTTAGTGCAGTATATTGAGTCGATAGAAACTTTAATAGGATTCTGTGATCTCCTTCCTTGCTTCTCCAGCTAAACTAAAATTGTATAGGACAAATCTAGTAATATGGGATGCGCAGTGAATGAAGATGTTGGAAACGACGTCAGAAGTTGTTGCAATGCATAGTTTTTTCCCATATCCAAAAAGACAAAAGTTTGGCAAGATGAAAGCAAAGTGTCTTCGTAAAATGGTAGCTTTGGCACCAGCTTCACAAAAACGGATTCACAATTTCACAATTCAACTGCATAGATCTCACTAAAGCCTTGTCTAAAGGGCTTTGCATTTTTTCCTGTGAGTAATAGTGGT
>JAQIXW010004501.1:0-11508 GCA_034700685.1 Willowsia buskii
TACATTATTGAAAATGCTCACGTACACAAACCCAACCTAGCATTGCTAAAAGATAAAACGCTGGTATTTGCTTACAACTTTACAAAATTTGAATCTCGGCAACCGCAAAATCTTAAAATGAAGTGAAACTAAGTTGATAATCTTTCTAATGTCTGTAAACATTTTGAATCCTACAATGCTTGCAGATAAGTATACTAATCGATTGTCTCTTTCTCCTTGCAAAGTCATCGTATCCGTCTAAAAGAGCACGTCGTATCAAGCTCAGAAAGCATACCATACTTTGTCCTCTCCATGGCTTATATTTTCTCTTAACTAACTCCAGATTTTTCCTTCCTTATAAGATTGAGCTCGTCTGTAAGTGATTGGCAGGCAAACGTCGTAAACTTGCTTTTCAATTGCGACTAAAAATTGCTTATGCTGCTATCAATCTAGTAAACTTTACCTAAAAACAAGTTAAGATGTGCCGTGGCTGATTTTATTTTTTACTTTGCCTTGTCGGCTTAAACAAGTAATTTCTGTGTTTTCTCATTGGTGGTGGAGACGGCAAGTTGTTGTTGGAGTTGGGTCAATTGGGTGTCTTATCAAAATGTGAAGCTAAAGCCACATACGGAAACACACGCCTGTCCAGTTACTTCCCGTCTTTTGACTGTTTCCTAAAAAAATTATCTAAAAGTTTTCAGTCTCCGCTTCAAACATTTGACTGACAATGAAGGCCTATCTAAAAGGTTTAAAAAAAACAGAGTTTTATGAAAATGAGGGAAAGGTTACCTTTCTTAATGTGTATGGTTTTATAAGCCATTAGTTTTTACATACTACTTGGGGGTTCACCGACGATCCAGTATAATAAATATTCTGTATAATATATGCAAAATGCTACTACCACCAATTACCAGTACTTGTGAGCTTAAAGAATTGTCATTCATTATGATACCTACATTGCAGACTAAACCCACAAAGTTTGTTTATCTGCTGCCCATCATGTATGCACATGTTATGGTTATAAAAGTACATAGGTAATTGTAAATACATACATACACAAATTAAAATGCACATCAAATCTGTTTCGGTTGGTTTGGGTTTTAGCTGTTATTAATAGGCAGTGACGGTATTGATGGTATGGTGTTCTCACTTTTAGTATGAGCTTCTGTTTTTGAATGTTGATGACTCATTTCCGTCATCGGTTTATCATCCAACGATTTACCATGCCAGTGCACTGTATAAAGTACTTCGTGTTTGCGCTTTTCTTTTTTAAACAAAATTTACGTTTGTGCATATTTAAGAAAATGGAAGAACGGAAAAAACATTTGAAATTTTACTTACGTCTTGGGGAGCCCATGATTGAGGAAGCGCAGAGAGAACAGTACGGCTCACAATCAGCAGCCACAGAGGCAGAGGAAATTCTTTGATGCTGCTGCTGAGATTGGTGAAGTCTTCCCATAGAATTAGATGCATTTGTTGATGTTGGTATGATGGAATCCGAGCCGAAATAGGCTCTGTTCATATATATAGGTAATGGGCCATTTCTATTACGCCTGCTTGACTTATTGATCTCATCAATATTCTCATCTTCCGGAAGTCCACAAAGAAAATTATTGCTTCCTCCTGCCACAAGAGTAGTTGCCGCTGATGTTGTCGAGCTAGCCGACTCAAACTGATACCTACTCCCACTGTTAGCACCACTGCTGGCTCCAGATGAGTTTAAAACACCACCTTCACTCCCATTACCTTCGGAGAGAGACATAGAGTTCCAATTTTGATTAACAGCAGAGTTTAATGAGGTAGACGTTGGAGTGTGCACGTCAACCTGAACTTGTTGCACTTGTCCATTTCTATTGGCGCTTGCAATGACGGAGTCGTTAATGTACAAATTCTTTACATTCCTCAAGTTACGAGGTTCATTAGGTCTCAAATAGCCATCTCTGTCGTGTTGAATGGGATGAGTTTGTAGATCAGTTGTCGGTTTTCCAGTAATAGAAGACAAGCTCTCGGGATTTTTCTCATTAACTTGTGGTATTGAAACGGGAACTGCAGATGAGGTCGTCGTAGATGCGGCAGAAGCCACTGAACATCTTTTTGGGTTAGGGAAGGTTGAAAATGTCGTGTTATTGTAATAGGGCTGAACGCAGTCTTCAAACTCATTATTACGATCAACGGCTCCAATTGAACATGCCATGGACTGCTTGTCATTGCTACCACGAGACGTCGAGGCTAAAGGCCTTCCTCCGCTACCATTATTGTCCGTATTTGCATGATTATTATTATGCTGATGATAAATCGTGAATACTGAGGCCTCACCGACGTTATAATACATGTTTGCAGCAAAAATGCCACAATCATCAAATGCGTACGTCGAACAGAACCTATCCTCCATTGACTCTTCCAAGTGCTTGGGAGAAATTTGATTCGAGTTATTGGATGAATGTGAATCTCCATCCAGAGAATTGGTGTAAATTGACAAGGATGAGTCGGGAGTGCACGTTGGTGATCCAATACCACTTGATTCTATTGTACTTGCTTGGCTTTCACTGCCCACAGAAAGCTTTGACTTTGATTTCTTAAATAGTTGTCCGAGACGAGTCAAACTACTTATTCCTGACAATTTTGATTGATTATTGTGTTCATTTGCATGTTGACTTGCAGAGGAATAATTTTTATTTTTGATATTTCGTTTCAATGATCCATTGGTATATCCATTTGTTCTGGTATTAACATTATTCGAGTTGCAGGACCTGTGACTATCGACTCGGGTAACGCCCCTGGAAGATCCTAAATATGAACGGGCAGTTTTATCTGAGGCGTTGTAACTGTTGTTACTCTCACAACTACTCAGAAATGTTTCCATTTCACTGCCGTCTTCCGTATCCTCGCAAGAGGTCACAGAAAGTTTTCTTCTTGCCCCATATGTACTGATTCCGCATCGTGGTTGATTTCGTGGTTGCTGCTGTACGGACTGCAAACTTGTACCTCTGCTGTGCGACAAACCAGGGGCAGTTTTGTCACTGAAGTAAGTTGGGTTCTCTGAAATGATATAGAAAATTATCGCTAATGAAAATCATGCAGACGAACCTTTGAATTAAATCATGCTCATATGCATATTTCTCTCATTTTATCATCTTGAATGCATTCAATAGGTATCGATAAATCATCCATGCTCTAAACAGACAAGAGTAGTGCCTTTTAATAGGCAATTACATGGTTTATGAAGGATAATAAACGGAATCACATTTCCTCACTAACATCATTTCACATTTAGTTACAAGCTTATCAACATGCTGAATAAAAATCTTGTCATCTTCATTAGCTCATACAGTAGTATGTCTGTCCTTTTATATGAATTCGCTCTTGTATCTGTCATGTACATGTGGCATGTGTGGTGAGAATCCGGCAAATGTACGTATGAACATAAACATTGATCAAAATAATACGCAAGATGAAGAAATGTATAATATGCTTACGTACATGTAAAGACATCATCATCAAGTTAAAAAAGGTCTTTGATTGTCCCCTCCTATATTGTTTTTATGTTGTTCTGCCTTCGACTGGTTAAAGGTCAAGATGTACATAAATGTGAATTTTCGACGCATTCGTGTCTCTTTCATCATTGAAAAGTAATGTGTAAAAGGTCCAAGGATAGTTAAAGCATTGCGTCTTTATGAGCTCAAAATATGTGGAGCAAGAACCTAATGTTATCGAATTATGAAGGCCTGGTCTACAGCATTTTTAAGTACAAGCAAAGTAATTCGGGGTAAATGGTTCAATGAAGATTTCATGATCATTACGGAATTTTATAGCAAAAGCTACACGTGATTGCTTTCATTTTTATGACGAGAAACTGATACCAAACGAAAAACAACAACATGAAACGTAATAATGTGAAATGTAGCTCTTTTGGTTTTCCGATTAGAATATTTATTATGTCATATCTCATTTATGTATTGCATATGAAAATATTTATAAAATAAGATCATCTTACCTTGGATGATGGACATTTTTATAAGTTCCTGGTTCGACGTTTTATCATTTATGGTAGTTTATTGGCTATAACACTTGTTGCACAAAAGAAAATGGGAGAAAGTTCATTGAGGATATATAATATGGCTTGACTAGAGATGAAAAAATATTTCAAGCCCCTTTAGAGAAACAAAATGTGATTAATGTTTGTTGAAAAACCATATACTCTTTCACTAGTATCAGATTATGTGATGAAGTGTTAGCTTAATTTATAGCAGTAGTGGCCAAATCCACAGTTCATGTGCACTTTGAGATTTACAGTTGTAGTTTGACAAATTGATTATCTCTTTCGAGGAGACATACAGTATGCGAATTTTCCTTGTCAAAGTTAACAACTAAAAATCACTTGGAATAGCTCTTGCAATCTCCACTTATCAGCCGCACATTGCACATAAGTCATCATCATCTTGATAAAACACACGGAGCGATTTTCTCACAAGACAGGGAGAGGAAATGAGCTTTTACTGTATGTATAATATTCGTTGGATTTACAGTAGGGTTAACTAACTCTTTTCGTACTCGTTTCAAAGGATAAAAGTTGTGTCTTTCTTGGCAGCAAAACCAAGACTGACTCAAAAAGGATCAGTTGATGTTGTTGTAACAGAAGTAGTCGTTGTAAAGAAAAGGAACATGTTCCATACAAAGGAAGACGGTGCTCGTTCTTGGAAGTACACATGGTGTTTCACGAAAGTATTGCTTTGGACTCATACGAAACATCTTTTTGGTGCTACGCTGTGAAGTGAAAAGACAGGGAATAATCTGAATCTCCCTTCCCTTAAAATAGTGAATACTAAATGCATTTAATTGTTTTGCTTTTGCTCCTGCATGGGATATGTATGCGTACGGTGTACATTCGAGGAGGAATAATATACATATATACAGCCGCAATGATAATATTACTCGCATTTCTGGGTACAAAAAGGCTGTGTGCACGTAATCATGGGCAAAATAAATGATGGTTTTAAGTTGTAAAAAGCATTCATAATAAGGAGTAGTATACATCATCTAGCACCGGTCCAACTATATGCATAAAAGCTAGACCGGAATATGCATATAGATTATTTGTCATCATCATCATCATCATAGTAGAACCAAGTAAGTATTATGTGTATAATTTCTCAAACACATGTGCTCTTAAGCTCACATATGAGAACGGAGAGATGGGTGGATAGATGGGCGAAGAGTTAATTTGAATGAATAACAGGCAGAAGACCAATCCAGGGAAAGATAATATTGTTTTTGTGAAAAAAGAACATGAATATTTTTTCTAGAGAGTAGGATAAATCTGAAGAAGACAATTCGCATGAGAAACAATAGTAATATTCACAAAACTTCCATACATACTTAATAAATATACACTCGTCGTATGTCTTTTTATTCAGTAAATCAAGGCAATTCATTGTCATTGTCCCGTCTCATGAGTGTTTTTATTGTTATGCATCTATTTTTACTTTTGAATTTTAACAACGGAGTTAATGAAAAATGGAACGAGTTACCTTCTTGTGGTTGGGTGGCTTTCGACCAGGAATAATCTCACCTCTTATTATAATAGGTTAACGTATTGGCAAATAAAACACTGCGATTGTTTGAAA
The DNA here is from genome assembly GCA_034700685.1 of Willowsia buskii. Lineage (NCBI taxonomy): Eukaryota > Metazoa > Arthropoda > Collembola > Entomobryomorpha > Entomobryidae > Willowsia > Willowsia buskii. The sequence goes on from JAQIXW010004501.1 coordinate 5,604, forward strand.
ATACAAATGAAACTGGAAGCTTATGATGATGTTTTTGTTGAAAACCTCTAATTATCCTTAAAAATTACATTTAATTTTTTTTGTTTTTCACTATACACATATGTCAAAATCACATCAAACAATGATTTTTTAAGGAATTAAATGGGCACATGTGAAGCATGTGGGTTTTTTTGTAAGATTTGAACAAACAAAAATAAGTAATCTGAGAGCATTCCTGAAAGTTTCTAAGAATAAAGGAAGTGCGATTAATCAGATTTTCTGCACTCTCAGGCTGAGAAACGGAAAGCATAAATGATATTGTACAAAAACAATAAATTTCTTATTTTCTAGTTTCAGTTTCATTGTCTCCATCAGCTCACGAAGTCTGCATGCGACTTCTTTCGACGATGGAAGAAACACAAATGCGTTTTTGTGGTAAGAAGGACGTATTCTATGGAACACATAGATGGCTCTAAAAGTAGCGAATACTTTGTGCAGCTTATGAGTTTATTCTTTACTCTTCACACTCTTGCATCGATGATGATCTTACTTCATGATTGGTGCCAGAAAAATTCACAAGAGTTTCGTAATGCTTGAGATGCACACATAAATTTAAGGATAGTTAATAAATTGAATCAAACAAGGTGAAACGTACTCTGAATCATACCGACAAAAATATTATTTTATTACGGGAACGTTTAATTCGAAATTTTGAAGTCATTGTGTGTCCAATGTTGTGTATCAGAGATATAGTGCAATAATATGAAAGAAAACTTTCATCAGTCAAATATCACATAGTATGCAAGTTTACACACAAACTGTCATGTATAATATATAAGATTCATTACACCTATTCCATGCAGGTTTAATTACTGCATGCATTCACAGATTTTCACATGCAAAGGTAATAATTATTACATTCTTTGAAAATATATTTTTTCTTCTCGGGCAATAGTAGTACGATTCCCAACCATTCCGTTGTATCCTCCAGTTTCATTTGCATTTTCCGGGCTGACCCACGCCTCCTTGTTCCTTTGGTTTATTAGGGTTGTTTGCCATGAGCCAGTCTGCCAACCAAATGACAGGGTCATCAGGCCGCTCTCGTACCAATTTCGACAAGCCTACTGTTAGCACTGGGTGTACATTTTGATTTAAGTAATGAGAAGCCAAGTTTGTAGCGATTGTAGGCTCCACAATTACTGAAATAAGACATCAAATATGCATGAGTTATTAGGAGTGTGGTCAGTAGAAAAAATGTAAGGAATCCATAATACATACATACTCTCTCATATACGACACTTTTTAGTATACATATACTCATGTATAAAAGCAGATACTCTGACTATAACAGAACAGAATAATATATTTGGTCAGTCAAGTTGAGGAAATGTGTTTGAGGAGTTTCATCATAGCACTTATCAAGCGAGCAAAATTTTATTGATTATTTATTCGATGCATGTCAAAAATATTAAACGCTCGCTGCTCCGAAACCTTGGCTTAGAGACATTGAATTCAACCCAATTAAGTACTTTAGATGCTTGTTGACTTTATTAATAAATGCCTTAGATAAATGTGTAATATTACAAGTGTCCAGGCCCTATTCATTATAATCTCCTGAATCTTAAGTATGATTACTCTGACCTTTCAAACTACATAAATCATCAAATTTCAATTTTAATGTACCTATTATGGGTTTATATGTAACTAGCAAGCCAACTATGGAGAGGACTTTTATTGCGCTGGAACTTATATAACTATATGTTCTACCGGATCTATCCTAAATCTCTCTACCACTCTGGATTCTCAAGGATTCTGCTGTAACAAAGTTATGCATAATATATGATTATAAATAAAAATATTTTCTTACATTCTGGGAAGAAAAAGTGCAATTCTCTTAGCGCATCTCCTGAATTAGCAGAACCATGAACGGCATTCTTGTGGTCATTTCCTGTCGTTCCATATTGATAACCAAGACAGCCAGGAACTTTTGACCGTTCCTCCCATGAATGCGGACCAACAAGTTGATGCCAATGACGCACAGCCCCGGGACCAGACAGCACCAAAGCCAACATTGGGCCACTTGAAAGATTCTCAACACAGCCTTGGAACCATTCCGTCTCATACATGTCTTGATAGAATGACGCGGCTTGTTCCGCAGATAATTTCACACGACGCGCCTTTGTAAATTGGAACATTATAATTAGGAGACTGTCATATCTATATAACTATATTTACTGCGACGCTTACAACAGTACAGCATATTATTTTTTTGAAAGATGTGAAACATGCTAATATTGCTGATGTTACATGATTAGTTAAAGTTTTCTTCAAAGCATTAATATAAACCAAGCTTATTAGTTGGCTTTTGGTTGGTAATAAATAATGAGAATGACAGATGTCAAACAAAGCTTAAAATAAATAGCGTTCACGCTGTAACGTTTTGTCTTACTTTTGTATTTTATGTAATGATGCAAAACAAGCATAATGTGCCTTAAACTTGACTTTTTCATGTACCTGTAAAACGGCGAATCCTTCACGATGAATGACACTGATGATCTCGTCTGCTTTGTCAATTGCATCCGGTTTGATAATAGCAAGCGTTTGCTCCAACTGATTAGGAGGCGCATAACCCTGTGACGTTGTTATCTCACCTACAGTAGTCTCTTCATTAATATTCCCATTCGGTTCTTCCTGAGGCACTTCCGTCCTAGCGTCAATATTTTCTTTCCATGGCTCCGCTTCCATTTTATGTCCTGTGAAGTGAATCAGCAATGAGATAAAGTTTGCTCGCTACTCTTCCAGCGATTGAGCTACCATCAGTAGGAGGAATTCAAGACAATAGTTTTGTTTTTGCGATGAGGTTCCACTGACAACTAAGCGGAATCAGACTTGCAGATCTCTACTAATATGCCTTACATCGGCTTAATGTTTGGTTGCAAGTATTGAATATTGATTTCTATTATTTATGGTGTTTGATGTACGATGTCGGTATTTCTGTTCCAGCTGGTAGGTTTACCTTTAGGATGCCTACTTTGTGTCTCGCTGAGTGCAAAATTACTATGGGCTTTTAGTAATGTTGGCTATTCATTATTATTAGGTTACTTATAACTTACCCAGCATGAGCTGTGGTGGACAACTATTTTGCTTATTATTTCTATGAACAAAATGACCAGCAGAAGAAAAATTTTGAGAAACTGTTGGTAGTTGCTCTACTCAGATAATATATAACATATTGGTGAAAGCCGGCAACTGGCTACGAGTAAATTTGTACACCTTTATTCAGCGTTGTCATGGCTTCTAAAAGCATCACAATTTTGTCATTGTGTCAAATGAAGGAACTGCTACACCACGCTGCTACCTGGATAGGGCTGAACTTTGTCATATTAGCGTTGTTCACTTTGAGTTAGTGTCCTATCGATATTCTGCAACATAACCACTCATGTCTACAGCACGTGGTAATAGGGTCAATCGGTGTTTTATGAAGAAAAAAATCAAAGCTGTATTTCAGAATGCATACTCTGATTCATTTGATACGTTTGATTTATTCATCATGCTGGCACAATCCATCCTTTTAAAAGGATAAAAAATGCTCTTCAAACAACCCATAATATGTATACTCATTGGATTTCATATTATATTTGAGATATTAGATTGGCAAGTTGACATTCATGTTCCCTGACTCGAACTCGACTCCTTGTGAACACGAACCTACAGTAATGCATTGAAAAGACCATAGACGAAGACTTTGATAAATACTTGGACCATTTGAAGCGTCACCAGCACAAAAGTACAAAAGGAAGGGCAGGAGACACGAATATAAAGAGTGCCAAAGAACAAAAACCAATAATGAATTCACCTTTGATTTTCAAAAAGTATATATATTGTAATTTATGAGTATATCGCTGAGCATAATGTGTTTGGTGACTTGTGATAGAAATTATTTTTGGAAAAAAAAATCTGTCATCATTAACCAAAAGCATGGTTTCATAATATGTATAATACATTATTATATTGCTCCACGTAGTAGCTCATCTTTATTTTGTAAAAAAATAAACTAATGCATTGTAGTAAATTATATGCGATACTATAGTGTACATCGGCACATTGAATGTATTGTAAGTTGTAAATAATCAATAATCCATGGAGGAGTAACTTTGATATTTACACAGAGTGGTCACTCTATACGATAGAAAAAAATTATTTTTAAATAATAAATCAATCGATCTCTTTTATTTTTATTTTTACATTTCATACGATAAATAATTGAACCAGAACATCCAAAGTACCAACAGACTTAAAATTAAAAGCTTTCCCTTCAAAATCGTCTTTTGATTTTTTTACCTGCTAAACACAACCAAAGTTTTATGAAAAACATAATTTGAGTTCACGTAAAAAAGAAACGATATTGTCAATCTTTCGTATCACATAATCACGTACATCTATATTTACTATCTTGCCCATGCGTTTTGTAGATTGATCTCTTTGGTTTACACTTTCTTCAATTCTCTTTTCTCACTTAGTTGACTAATAATGTATTGATGACCTTCTGGCATTTGATTTTGTAACAGAATTGAGTGTTAGGTGCCATCATCATCATCATCATATTATGTGAATGTGTACGTGCCATTGAAACCATATATCTCTGGCTTACAGTTACAATGCATTTTTTCGCTAGCAGGATTTCAACATTTTGCATTTTAATTCATCTTCTCATAGCTTTCGCTATGAAAAAGCTGTTTGCTTAAAAATAAAAGGAGCTCATCCCCAACAAATTACTTGCAAAAAACCGAACAACGACTACTATGTACGCTATTTTCAATAAAAATACTCAATGGATTTATTTTAATTTGGTTCTATGCAATTACTCCTCTTGTTGTAAACGTTACTCCTTCCGGGCTGGTTTAAGGTACATTAGTCATTGTCAATCTGTGATTTACAAAGCACACTTACCTATGCAGATATTGCTTACTCATGAGCAGCGCTTGACTGTCTTTCAAAGGAAAAAAATGTGTACTGCATACTAAAAGGTGTTACGACTACGACATTTTCAGAAGTTGGAGTAGTTTTCTCATTAGAGCAACACTATTCACAATGTAGCGTTTGCACATAGTGCCATATATTCTTGATTTTCACTTTTAGTCTGAACAAACCTTTGTATTCCTTGAAGTCAAATCGATTTTCAAATTCATGAATTCCACTTCCACAAATTATATAATTGAAACTTGTCATTCTATAAATATGTGTACCGAAATATACTCAGTCTGCTTTTTAGTCAATAGACACCGGGGGTGCTTAATAAAGGGGGGCGCGTAATACCGAAGAGGCGTTTATATCAGCATTTACGGTAACTTTACTTTTTCATCTAAATCTTGTAGATTTTTTGTTGTCTTTGGCCATATATTTATTTAATGCAGTAATATTTAATCAATTCATTCTTAGCACCTGTCAACATTGTATTTAGAACAAATCATGTATGGTTTTGTGTTTTTAAATACGTTTCAACAAATACACTTCTCTAATATTTTATCATGACATAAATATTACTTTTACCATTTTGGTTTTGAAGATCACTCAAACAAGATGTAAATAAGCGGAAAAAGTACAAAAAATAGACGACATGATTTTCACTAAACTGGACTCTCTCTGAATTCATGTCCCTTTTAAGTACGTCATTCAATTGTAGCGTATTTACTATGAATCCTTCACATTATGTGCTTGATTTTACCTCGAACCCATGAGAGCTGTTTTTCTCAAATGGCATTGAAAGGGGTTGTATAAATAATTGATGCTAAAAAATGCGCTCTCTGTTTTTCTTGTAAAGTTGCAGAGATGAGTAAAGTACAGGTTGTAGCCATTGCCCGACTGACTTTCAAAAAAGTGACCGGAAAAACAAGTTTGTTGATTAGATACCAGTATAGGAACTTCC
>JAQIXW010004502.1:0-11507 GCA_034700685.1 Willowsia buskii
CACCACCTTTCCACCAAGTCTTTACCTTTTACCTTTCTTTTCCCATTATTAATGTTTGTGTGCATAAAATAAATGTGAAAACGTTTTTTAGTTGCTGCTTCCGGCATTTCTCCTCTGTTATCACCTGACTTGCTCGAAAATGCTAAACAATGTATTATAATAATATCAAACCATTTCCCACTGTGAGAAGTAAAGGGTAGAGCTGTTGTTCGCATAAAGCAGCTCAGTATGGGTAATTATACGAATATGTCTATAGTAAGTACATTACATGTTTTACATTACTATTCGCACATTTATTCACATATGAAGTGCAAAAAGTTACTCAGGAAAACGTAATTACATTATACAATATATTCATTTACTATATACGTTTTTGGTGAATGCATGCATTAGAAATTAGAAGTAACCCAATTTTATTCATTTGATACATTTCTGACCGCTTTCCTTTCACGAATTTGTGTAGGAGCGTAGATGGGTAAGTACACATACGTACGTGCATAATATCTACGTTGGGCATCGTGTCAGTAATAAATTGTTGATTCCGGAAATAAAAAAGTCCTTTTTATGTTGCCCACCATGCACAAAACTTTCGTACGTGTTTTGTTTACTAGTACGTCTACGTGCAGTGCTTGCATTGGTATTGGTATTGCGACTGCAGATTTACTATATTTAATTCGAATTCAGCACTAACACAGCCGTGCTTTTAATGATCTTTTTTGCTGTAGTGGGCTGGGAATATCAGTTGCGGTTATTTAGCATTGAGCTAGCAAGCTCCATTTTATAAGGAAGCTCACGACTGATAGGCAAAGTGTGAGCTAGGCCTGGATAAGGTACCTAAATGAAATAATGCTTGAGCCGAGTTTTTAGTCCGGTCACACAGTTACTTTCTCCTTTCATTTTGCCTACTCTCTAGCTCTGCTATTTTTCAGAACAAGAACCGGCTCCTCTCTTGTTTGACCGTTGAAATAAAATCCCAGCTCTGTAAATGGGTGCATATAGGTACATAAAATATAAAGTGACTTGTCTTGTTGCATAATACGCGTAATAGGGCTGAGTTGGCTGAGTATATTGGTCAATCCTTTCATTTCGGTTTTTACGATGGACATTATTATAGTATACAGCTATATTTGCTACTTTCGCTGACTTTGAGAGAGAAAGCGAGAATAAAAAGGGAGAGAGGACATTAAAGCGGAAGACTAATTCAAAATACCCCATGGAACGATGCACACGTTCTCGGTGTGCAGCACAAAAAACCTAGCATATATTATACACGCATTAGATTATTCTCATCGAAAACAAAAATCCTTCCATGTTTTATGAACAATTAATTTAAATAGAACGTTCACCATGCGATTTTCCTTTAGGTCCTCAATTAGCCAAGTTTTACAGCTTAATTTAAGTGCACCAGTTTTGCTGTCAGCGCCGCTTTATGAATTCTTCAATAGGTTACCATATATTCAAACAGACGAACATAAAACGTATATATGTTGTTGTTGTTGCTGCTGCTACTTGGTGAGTTTATGATGTGAGCTGGTTGGCTTTCATGGAATTTATAACAATTGTGTACACGCAAAGGCTAACGACACCTTCTTATGGTGTTCTTCCAAAGAGATGTGATTTCAATCATGCCTCGTTTGCAATAATTTACTTCAAACTACAGCCGTTTCATTTCATCCATTAGGCTTTTCGGGTTAGCTTCCACCACGGTAGTAAAAAGGATAAAGCAAGTAATACTACAAAGTCAAGCACAAACACTCATTTTGTTAAGTCTACCGTAGTTATCGCTAATCATCCATTTCACCCAGTCAAAAGAAAATCACGCATATATGTACGTGCTTATGTACATGTTTATGCATGCAGCGTTACATTTTTGATATTGCTAGAGAGAATGAGGTACAATCGGATGAATAATAATTTCAAATCAACGCTTGAAGTCTTACACATTCCAAAATATTTAACCTCAGTACACGAATGAAGAACCAAGTGAGCAATGAATCAAAGAAGAAACGAGTCTTGTGGTGCGACGTGCGGCACTCAGTCAGCAAAAGCATGCTACCGTTGTATGTGTAGTAAACTAATATACTAATCTTAACTATATGAAAACAAAAGTTTAAAAATCAAACATAGAATCCTACGGGAACACAAGTGGCATGAAATTTATCAGATTTTATGCGTTTTAAACAAAACGCGGAAAGGTATTCCGTCTGCGGAAAGTCGACATACGATAAATAGGCTACTTCAGTTCTCTATTCTTTCTTCGCAGCAGTAACTTATTCAATTACTAGAATTATTGTGCGTCTTTGATTTCCCAAAATTGTTGTTTGACGGGAGTGAATAATATATATGTATGCGTAAGTCTTCGTCTTACAATCTGTTCTGCTTTGCCTTGTCATCTCAACCGTTCATTTTACCCTATTCCTATCGTATCGTCATCGGAATGCGGTTTTCTTGTCAGCTACTGACTTTTACAGCACAAACAGAACTGTGGGTGCTTTGATAAATTCATAGCATTAATGAACCATATCTCCCGAGTAAACTGCTGACAAGGGACAATTACAGTGAAAATGAACGGAGACTTGATGTTGTTTGTTGATACGAGGGAATATTCTGCTGCTGTATTATATGATATAGAGAGCGTTTTCATCAGAGAATACAATACTGTTCCCGGAAAATTATTCTTCTGATGATACTGCTGATGAGGAGATAAAAAGGTGTATAATATGCTGTATAAGTAATATTGTATATCAAATTGATTTGCATCCATCCATGTTCTTTATATGATTGTGCTATCCCTTGTGTAATAATCTAAAAGAAAGGTAGAAAGTAAACATAATATGAATATGTAACATACACACACGGATAATAAGGAGTCTTGGTAAACCTTTTGTAGGATGGAAACATTTATTAAATTCATTTGAATTTGGGTAAAGTATACCGGTGAAAGCATCTGATTACTTATTACTACTATATTTATACATTTATACAACCTACCCTACGTAGAATGTCTACGTAACTTGCTTCACAGTATTTATAATGATTTTCCTTCTTTCCGCACTTCACTCAACACGCGTATATCCGAATTGAAAATCCCATTATTTTGATACTTTAAAAATGAAGTTTTCAGCTTCAACCTCCATAAAGGAGCTCATCAGTTTTGGGAGAGACGACGTATCCTAAGCACCGTGATATTAGCTTTGATGCCGAATAAAGTTCATGCAATGGGTGAGCGAGTGAGTGAGATGCGACATCAACTTGAATTAGACTCAGTTTTACACGAGTGAGCAAGAAACCCCAAGTGTTACCAATGAGTTGTGCATAGTTAATGATAAAGTAAATCAACACTGAAAATGCCAAGTAGTCAGTGGAACCATTTTTTACGAGAAGAGCCAAAAAACCTTGAAGCTCATGGTGCTATAACTCTTTCTATATATATTTTGCCTCGATCTCACCGCATAGGCACTGCTCCTTCTAATTTCATATACCTACTCCATTTACTCATATATACCTGACACTGTAGTACAGTACACTAATGGGGTAAACTTCTAATATACCTTTATCGGGTTCGGACCAGGACAAGTCGCTCTCTGGCTTGGCTTAACATTTATAGATTACCTAAAAGTCGTTTGAGTTGGTTGCAAGACAAGCGAAGCGTAAACCTTATAATTTTTACTACCACTTATTTCTTAGGTAGGCAGATTATTCACAGAAGGCACACATTATGCTTGTTCACACACATGGCACACATACATTTCCGTGTGTGTGTGTGCACGCAACTCTGCAAAATATTTATAAATAAATAAATGAGTTAGGTAAACTAATGGATGAAAATGTTTTCCAAAGTAAGAGTTAATGTTAATGTCTAGTACAAACAGAGAGGCCAGGAGTCTACTACTAACACCACCACCAATCTATTTATTTAGAGAAAGGAATGAACGAATGACAAGTAGAAATTACTCATTGATGGATATCGCTCATTGCCACATTCAGGTAAAAAATGACTAAACGTGCCACCGTCAAAGTGACTTTGCTATCATAGAACTAGTGGTTGGTAGAAGGTAAATGTAATGTGCATGTGTTTGCTGTGTGTAAAATGAGAGTACACACTACTTAGTAATACCAACATCGTTTCCGCTGGTAGGAGACATATAAAATTAGTATTTTCAGTGAGCTCTTGTAAAACATGCAAGACTATGAAATCATTGTGTCCATTAGTGCTTACCAATACTTGATTACAATATGCTGTACACATTTGAAACTTTTAAAGTTAATTGTAAATACATATTTCAAATCATCAATATAAAACTATCATTGTTTCAAGTCATTCAATTTCATTTTTTAATTTCTGAATGCCGAATTTATGCCCTTGTGGAGACCAGCAGCAAGCAAATATTCTTGCTTGGTACGAACTCGCTTATACTCGCTTGTAGGTCATATCGTAGTACATGGTACACTAACTTGCCAATGTGATACATACCTTCACCTTCCACCACCACCAGTTAAACTCCATCTAATCATTAGCGTTGTATTTAAGATAATTGAATACAGTTACATTAGACTTGTAGACATTATAAAAATTCGTTATGTAGTTCAGCAGAGTAACCATTATCTGACCTCGGTTCATGCATTTCCTTAGGACAGAGTTTTCTTTTTCCCATTTTCTCTTTTGGCTTGTACCAAAAAGCATTGAACCAAGAGTTCTTATAAATTATTGAAGTTGATGATGATGAAATATGTGACCTGGCATGGTCTAATGAGCGACGCAATATTGAAACCTAGAATTACATAGTTCGAAGTGCACAATGCCTGATTCTATCTGAGAGAAAGAGTAAACTCTAATGTGAATGTATGTATCATACACATTAGCTATCACGTACTGTTATTCCTGTTTCTTGTTTCTCTATTTGGCCAACTACAAAAACTTTGGGAAAGTTAGAGTGAGATATGTGGTTCATGCTCTTCTGCAAGTTTCATGATTTAGCTAGAGAAGAGGGCAGCAATGAAATACAACTCGTACAATACTATAGAGCAATAATTATAACCTTTTGGCTATTCGATAATATTGGATACTATTACAGGTTCAAACTATCTGTTCAGAACTGCTTGAACCTACAGTGAGTTTGTATTTATTGTAGCCAAATATATAGATATGAATGCTCTGCTTCAAGTCTAACTAGGAATTTTTTTATATGTATGCACACAAATATACACTGTCTGATTCCATTACTGTCTCTTCCTGCGGATCCTATAACATCCGTTTTCCCCCCAACTAACCGACCGACCGACGACCCGACCAACCAAGTTAGAAAAGTTTTCCTTCTTCGTAATTAATCTACTTCCAGATTGGTATGTGAACACTTGGAATTGCACAATTAACAAGGAAATGAATAGGATGAGGATTTTCTCATGTGCACTCTCCCCATGCATATACATACATACCTATGCTTACAAAACACCAAAATCGAAATAACTCTGGCAGAGGCTAACATTTATTTTGTTACTGATCGCAATGATGGCTGTCGAGAACCATGCATTTAAAAATACCAATAACGTATAGCTCTCATTTATCAGATTTCTACAAAATAAGTTAGGAATTCGTCGAAGTATTAAAATAAGGATGTGCCTATTTTATACTCACAATAGTCACAATATGTGATGCATTGCATAAGAACCTACATATGACGTGTTGAAAGTATGTTACATTATATGTATAGTATATTTCTATATTCGCATTTTCATATATCTAATCACAGTGTTCGATGCAAATGGTTCATACTTTGCGTAACAACTAACGTCCAGGAAGAACTTTATTGAACGTTCAAAACTCCGTGCGTCTATAAAGCTTTGCTTATTTACATCCTTATTAGTAAAAATTCAGTTGTACCATAAGTGCGGCTTAAAATAGGTAACAACAATAAACTAAACTACGTTGAATAAGACACTGCTCTAGCGGCTGCTTGAGATGAATTGACATCTGACATAAGCCAAACATCACCGTCATCGTAATTCATCAATAAAGTATTTATTCAGTAAAAGATTCAATAGTTTGTATAAAAAATTGTCAAAGTGTGTTATCTCTGTCGAAAAGTTTCTCATGAACTGTTGTTCCATCATTTTTCTCTTTCATTCCGCTTTGTTTAAAAAGCAGTATACAAACGACCCAAGACGTTTGACGCATTAAACGCCTCTCCCCACTGCACACTGTAGATAATTTAATGAGCGATCAATTCAAATCATGCACGTAAATTTTTCCAAGCGTCTACAAAAGTGTCTTTTCGCTACTTTAAAAGCATATTACTCATTCTCATTTGGCTGTCTTCCTCCTTCTCCCTCTTCTTTTCCCTCTAATCAATCTTCTCTTTTCTCTCACACTCATTGATTGGATAAAAAAGAAGTTTAAATGCTATCATCATCTAACTACTGATACATTTTAGCACACTCCTTTTTACACAAAGCACACTGGCAAAGCAAAGCTGTGAAAACTTTCGTTGAAATCCTTTAATCGGTTCACTAGACTGAGAAAATTTTCATAAAAAAACTTTTCCCTTTTAGAAAAAAATGTGTATAATAGAAAATCCTTTAAAAGGGTTCAGTGCTAACTACTGCACCACTGACTTGCTTTCTTTCTTCACTCTATACTATTTGCATTCACATCCGACCCGACTCCACGGACGAAGGGAAGGGACTACTGCTATTACGAACGTAATACAACATGGCAAAAACATTTACGTGCAGTAATCACTGTCAAAGAACTTTTCCTTCTGCTAAAAATAAAATGGAAGTTATGCATAGAACAAATATTCTACATTTACATGCATATGTATCTTCACATAAAACTACGCAGTAACCGTCTCGACTCTATACAATCTTACATTATGCCATAAACTACGTATGTGCATAACTATTTAGCGAGTACAAAGTTCATCTAAATACTTTCCACTCATATTGTCCTTCTTGTTAGTATCATCATCAAAGTATGCATACATACTTTTTAAATAAATGCGGACACGGAAATTCTTACAAACAAAAATGTTCTTGCACCAAGAGATTTGCCATCCATGCTCCCCGAAAATTGTCTGGTGAGCCGTTCAGGTCATCCCTGATGAGAAAAATAACGGGGGACCAAAGGTCATCCGTGCTCAAAGACCAATCTCTAATCCCCGGCCCGATTTAAAGTTCCGTAAGAATTTCCATGTCCGAATAAATGTACATAAATACTTTAAATACAGCGGCAATTTCACTTATAAGTACGAGAGGGCTTGAGCAAGTCCTCTCATTTTAACAAGCAGTGATATATATTGCGCGAGTGTACTTATTTCTGCATTTTTGGACTCTTGCTAGTACTACCAACTAGTGCTGTTGTACATGTGCTTGATATATATGCAAGAAGCTGATTTAAGTGTGTACTCTGCACATAATGTACGTAAAGAGGTAGAAAAAAGGCTTAGAAAGCTTTTTCCATCATCATTGTTTCAGCAAAACTTTTTAATTTTTAAAAGCCTCTTCAGCCCATTATTCGCTGAATCTCTTCACTTCTTCGTCGGCTCAGAAATTTCTCCATGCCACGCCGTAGTAGTACTATTGGTGAAATTGATATAAAAAGTTCCCTCTTCTCTCCAAGCACAAATCACCACATCAAACTGGTTCTATAATATTAGTTTGTACATGCACACACAAATTAAATAAACGCGGTTTGTAGTAACAGTACACGTAAGGTGTAATATCAACGAAGTACCCAAAAAATGGAGATACCAGCATAACATTGTTAGATAGAAATATACGATTTCACTTTTTCACTCGACGGTGTTCTCATCATTGTTCAGAGAATATGTGCTCGGTATATAATGATGACATTGTAAAGGAATTATAGACCCAAAGTTGATTTTTCTTCATCACTCCACTCTTTTGTTTTAAATCCATGCAAGTGCCTATAGGGTGAATATTGTCTTCAAACGTGAAACATTTTAGAACAAAGGAATTCACTAGTTAGCTGCCTGCCTGTGTGCATAGTCAAGCCTTTTTATCATACCACTTTGATTTGCTCTTCAATCCAATATACATTGTGTGGAAATATATAGATGAGACCAATAGAAAATGTACTTAAGCTTGTAATGTACACATGAAGAGCATATTATATGGAGTTGATATGAATGAATGGCTAAGGAATGTCAGCGAGATTAGGAAAAAAATTAATTAGCAGGAGATAATAGGAAATTCTTTTTCCATTCGCTACCATTTTTGCTCATCTTTTTTCTTCCGTCTTTCTCTCTTTAAAAAACGGCTATTTATGTCTCTTCCACTTATTCTCTCTTCAGAAACCTTTAGAATTCAGAATACTTTTCGCTCACAGACTGGCAGAGTTGATAACAAATGAATGTGTTTTGACGTTCATCGCATCTCCCTTTCATTGGATTTCATAGGAAAGGAGCTGGATAGATGACATCAATAGGAGAGAGCATTCACGTTCAATCAAAAATGCACGCTGTTTACATTACTGCTATATTTTGTTAATGATACATTGCCTCCTGAAGTATAAACTATAGGTATGCATGTATCTTGTATGTGATGGGATCTGAGCAGAGAAAAAAAAGAATGCAATCCTACTATACTCCCGATATCTATAGTTATTTAAGAGAGTTTTTAGTAAAACAAGCTAACAATAAGTGGTATGATGAGAGAAAGAGATAACAAGAAACATTTTAAAAACTTTTTTTTACTCCATTGTTATCTGTAGGTTGGAGATGAAGCTCAAAATACATATTTGAAGATAAAATGTACACTAAGTACATATACATATAAACATATACATTAAGTATGTATGCACGTGTATCTTTTATTGGGTATTGTGTAACGGTCCAATCAGATACGAATGTGAAGATAGGTACACAAAACCAGAGTTATATAATCAGGACGTATTTAGGTGGAAAGAGAGTTTGCTTATGGGAGCGAATTTTGTGAGTGAGATGTGCGCTGCCTGCAATGACAAAAGTATATATTGGATATGCACGACACAGCACAACAGTGTGAGTGATGATCCATTTCTTTCATGCTGATTTTTTCCTTCTTTTTCTCTCTAGTTTTTTTTTATTTTGTCAAGACTGGATCATGTAGCAATTAAACTGATGAATAGAAAGGAAAACGAGCGAAAGCAGGAGGCAGAATGAGTGAGTGAATGAGCGAACGAGTTCCTGGAAAAATTAGAGCCTCCGGTATGACTTTTTAGTAGAAATGTGCGCATAAATGATGTATTCTGGTACAGGGTAGATATCATGTTTTTGTCAACCTATTTCATTTCCTTTTCAGCTTTTTTTGTCATTATTATTATACAACTAGAAAAAAAAGTTGGGGAGCCAGAGAGAAAGCTGAGTTGGCTGAATCTTTCGTTTGGATTTTTTTTATTCTGCAGAAGAACAACATAGAGGAGCAAACTAAGCAAAGCAACAAGAAAAACACCAAAATGTATAAACTCAACTGCCACATCATTATCCAAGACCATAAAAAGCCCTTGATAGCATTTTTCATGCACTTTTATGCTTTTCTAAACACTTTCTATTTCTTAGAAAAAGATAATGTGACTTTATATTATCGTGACATGATATGATATTAGAAGCGACAAGTAGAGCAACATGAGAGAGAGAGAAAGAGAGTGCGAGAGAAGGGAAAAGCGGGTGAAGACTTGAAGACAGAAAGGGGCAAACAAGAAACTTGTTAGAAAATAATAGAACACATTCACATAACAAACGCAGCTAAACAGCAAAACTTATATATAATTCGTGAATTTTGTGTACTTTATTCTTTGTACACATAAGTCATAAGTAAGTAAAATAAGCACTCTCCCTCTCTCATTCTCCTCCCTTAGTTCAAATACAATAATGTGAGTATGCAAGAGAATAAGTGGGATGGATACCCGACGACGTGCATTAAGTTTTAAGCTTTTAACAGCAGCGGAGAGAAAGAAAAAAACAGTGAAAAGAAAAATAGAAGTGGTCTCTTTCTTACTATTCTGATGTAGTTTTAAAGTAATGTTTTATAGGAATATTATTTAGAAACTTGCAACCAGAAGTTGACGCAAGAAGGAAAAAAAGACACATAATAAGAATGGGATGATGCGTTTGTTTCTTTTTTTATTCTCCCCTTCTACTGCTTTTAGAGCCATGTAGTGGTAGAGGCAGTGGTATGGTGTGGTAAAGTTTTTTTTTGTTTCGTTTAAATATTATGCACGACGACAACAGCGGACTTAAAGGTCATGTAATGCTGCAGAATCCTTCTGTAGAATTCCTAGTACACACATAGAGACGTACAATCATACAGTCAGCAAGCCATACCAGACCAGTCAGGAAAATAATAAGCAAGAAAATGAAAGAAAAAAAGGAGGAGAAAAGAGACTGGCTTTATCGAAAAGAAAATAGCAGAGAAGAGGCAATGCAGACATCTCTCTCTTTTTTTCTCTCTCGCTCTCCTTCGCTCCCTTTGCTTGCAGCAGTTGTGAAAAGAACTTAAATTTAGGCAAGTTTTTTTTCTCCTTTACTTTCTATGAAGAAGAAAAGGAATCATGAGCAAAAATGTTTCACTTGCACGTATTTCATATTAAAATACATAATAATAAGATGAGAGGAGAGAAAAGAGCTGACTGGAAGAAAAGAGTTGAACTTGGGCGTATAGTATCTGCACAGTATTATTACCCCGTTTCATTGTTATGCAATCATGGATGCAAAATCTGTTCAGGAGAGAGCAATTCCGAAATTGTCCTTGTTGTTCCCAATGAAGTCAGTTGATTTATCTCAGGAAAGTACAGGCTGCAATCTAACGGGAGAAATTTTTTAGGAGAATGTTTTCATCCCCGGCACAAAATATTGCAAGAAAAAAAACTTAGCTAGCTCCAAAATGACACACAAGGATTCCTTTTCAATATACAAAAAACTTAAGTAGGTACGTGTGTATGCATCATCCTTTTCTGGTCTGCTTATATTTCTTATTTTTCATCATCTTTAAATGCTTTCTCCCTCTTTTTTTGTTGTACTCCACTTTTTCTCTGCTCAGCTTCTCACTAACATATTATACCACACCAATGTTTTGTCGTCTTCATTTTTCCAGCTTATAATGTGGTGTGTGCGGTCGTAATAAAAGTGATGTGAAATGTATCAACAGTGTTGCAACAAGAAAGGGAGTAAAACTGTATATATATATATATATATATCTAGATGGAAATAAGAAAAGAAATTCAAAAAGAAAACAGTGACTGGGAAACTTTACGTGTATCTAAGAATATGTATTCCTCTGAACCTAGGAAAATCGTCTCCACTCTCTTTTTCATTCGTTTCCCTATCTGTTCTTCACTCATCCAGGCAGAGAAAATGTCTGCGTCTTTCCTTTTTTCCTGTAGCAAACTGATTGAACTAGGGTTCCAGCCATTACCCATCTCGGTAGTTATTGTTGTAACTCGCATCTCGATGCTTTTGTTCGTATTCCCCTTTCTTCGTCTCTCATAAATAAAGCCCTGCAATTTTTTT
>JAQIXW010004503.1:0-11507 GCA_034700685.1 Willowsia buskii
ATTACAATTACAATTACGTAATTTGTAATTGTAATTGCGTAATCAATTAAAGTAATTGCAATTACGTTGGATCCCTGCTTGGCAATGGGCATGAGGTAATTACGTGGGAAATGGCCCACTTATGTAAAATTGCTTATTAGTCAAAACTTTGAATCTAAATATTCTTAGAACAAATGCTCAAACACTAATTGCACTTCTTTCTAAAACTAATCTAAAACTAGCTTTACGTTGGAAGGATAATATTGAATATGGCAACTACTTATCATTTGAAGAGAGCATAATTTTTACAAACTTCATATTTTTAAACTGAGATAATAGATTCTGTTCGTAAATGTATGGATTGTTTTATGATAAAGTATGCTGGAGCAGAATTATGTATAATCGCGACATAATAGCGGCAGTCGAAGTTGTTTTCTGTATTTTCAAGTAAAGCTTTTATACAAATAAGCTGTGTTATAACTGTTTTAAGATTACATACGTACTGAAAGAACAAGCTTTGCCACTGGGGTAAAAAATATTAGCACATATCAGCACGGAAAATCCAGCAACAATTTCGTTTACCTGATGCCTGTGGACGCCATATCACCAATAATTGCTCTAAAAACAAGCTATTGATGCCATAATACATCTTCAAATGACGTTGAGCATGTGAAGCATTTAACGCTGCTATTTTTCAGGCATTGTCACCGTTTTTTAACATGTTGGGGACATAATAAGGTCTGTAAAGGCGAAAAGTGTCATTGTAAATTAGACGGGCAATTAAAAATATTCATGCGAAATGTCCTCGTCAATACTTATTGAGATTACAGTATTTTAAGCCTCTTAACCTTTCCTCAGTAAAACAGCCTTATTTCTATCATCACTCAGTTATCAATTGCGACTCGCAGTCTTAGTCACTTAAATCTTTCTAAAATACTTAGGAAAATTTGTTCTTACATCCTATTCCGGTAGAATGTATAAAATAAGAGATCTCCGTACAAGCTTTGTAGCATTTATAGTATGCTTTCTCAGTTTACCTGCTGGGAAACTTTTGGTCACTGCAGCCGAATCAAAATATGTAAATTTTGCGTTTTACGGAATGCACCAAAGAAATATTGATAAATATCTTGAAAAATATAAAACCATGAAGGATGTCTACGGCCCTGGAGCTACAAACATAGTCCCCAGACTCAAATTTGCTGGAGAATTGGCCAAAGCAGTAAACTCGTCACTATATTCGATTCCATACTACTCACAAAACAGACCTTTCAAAATACTCAAAGACCAACCCACTTGGATGCTGGATATGACATTGACCGGTGAAGACAGTTTCGGTGTCGCATGGGAAAGTCATTGGAAAATCACAAACATAAGCCATCGAAATTACAGAGTGGAAGCATTTGCCAGTTTACCCATGAATTTCGCATATTGTGACGTTGTTCGGCCAAAATATGATTCACCTTGGAAATTCGCAATATTCGCGAGTCCATTTGATAAATATATTTGGATTGCTTTGTTCACATTATTGGTACTTACAACTTTTCTTTTAGCATTTGCAAATAACTTAGCATTTAGTAAATTTATTTTTCAGACATTATCTGTTTCACTTTCATCCGGTACCACTGACACTATTAAAAAATTTAAAGCGGTTCTCATTTTATGGTTGTTTATTTGCTTGCTAATATCAAATCTTTATCAAGGCGAAGTGACGAGTGCAATTATAAAACCGCCGGATACCATTATTCTGAGAAAGTTGGACCAACTTCAAAAAAATAATTATTCGTTGCTGTACAGTTTTAAGGTGGGTTTGGAAAATTTGAAGAAAATTGCATTACGGAAGTAAAATCCATTTGACAAGCTTCCTGTCAGGATATGGTCTAGGTCGGATCAATATCCTACTTACCAAAATGAGTTGGCGTATGGCTCCCAAGTGGCGTTTCTTGGAGTGTGGGTAAATGCACTGTATACTGCAACAAGAGCTGGAAGCATTTTAAGTAATGGCAAATCATTGAAAAAGAAACGGAGATGTCACGTTGGGAAAGAGCTGATCCCTGTAAACAGTTTTTATCATGCGTTCCTGCCGCCTAATGAAGAAAAATTGGCTGAATCATTTCGGAGATATTTTGAAGCTGGAGTTTATCAGAGATGGTCGGTAGAGTCTCATGGATTGTCGTATTCTACTCGAGTACAGGATCGGTCTAAGATTATAAGTCAAACTAGATTTGTCGATGATAATGATGACGCAATAGCTGCTTTAAATCTTAGCGGAAGGATCACAAAATTGTTCCTACTTTGGTTCATATGCTGTGCAATCTCTGGATTATGTTTGCTTCTAGAGATAATTACAGTAAGATTGAAAAAAGTTGATTGGGTCAATTAGAGATCCGCCATATTTTATTGCATGGTAAAAATTTCAATTGTTTGATAGATAAATACGATTCTATAATAATAAACTTTCTAAACTTTCTCTACATTGTCTACCATTCAATTGTCAATTGTATAAATCAATGGTTCATTTTGTTTTATTTAGACAATAGACTAGATTGCGTAAGAACAAAGAAATTTAATACCTTGGATGTTTGAAATTTCAAGTTGACACGCTTTCCTTCTATTGTCAAACTCAAATAGAATAAATGTTTTAAAATATTAATGCAAGGTGTCTGAAGGATTTCTAATATTTATGAGATATTGATAGTTTACAAGTTCAAAGCGAAGGAATTTCTTTCAATAATAAATTTCATGCTTATAGCATAACCACTTATGTATTTATTATAGAGCTAACAAGCAATTCAAAATATTTGTCCTGACAATTCCACAAGCATACATGGATATTCCGGATATTGCTCCTGACTATTTTCCGAAGTTATTACATATATTCTAAAGAAGTGTATTGTCTTGCATACTGAATTCTTGAGTGCAAGATAATGTAGACGTGAATTCTCAAAAGGCTTTTTTGTGATGAAGACTAAGGCGCTCTTCAATTAACCAATAAGTAAAGTAACTAGAAAATTATTTCATGAGCAAAATGGTCAAAAAGTAGTTGCAAAAGCTCCTACTTCTAACGCTTTTAGTTAAATCTTAACAATATGAAATATATTTATATATATGAAATATATATTTTCATGCCTAAAACTTAGAGCAAAATAATGTCTATTTATTCAATTCTATAAAATGAGGTTTGCGCTCTGTCACATTCACGTCATGCCAAACACTTACAAATTAATTGATTTATATACTCCTCATACTGTCATTTAAAAAAGAAGAGTGACATTTGGTTTTTATCTAAGAAAATTTCCACTTTATTTATCGCAACAAAACCGTCATTCGTTGAACGTTAGCATTTAAATTCATTGCTTAACCAGTTCAAAAACGTCTAACGAGTTTCTTTATTGCAGTGTAGCTAGTAGTTACAGTGACAGTGAAGCGTGGAATAAATATTTTAAATAAATTGCTAGAAATTTCTGAGAAGAGAATATATTTGTGAAGATTTTTATCTGGTTGAAAAAATAACAAGAAAATATAAATATTAAATAATTGCACACCAGCACAAAAATATGAGTTCAATAACGGCAAACTTTAGTGCGACTCGGCAGCAAAGGAAAATGTCTTGTTTCTTAATAACTTTTCTGATAAGTTTTAACCTCAGTGCTTGTTTAGCAGGGCTAAAAGAAGAATTTGCAAAACTGGAATGCCCTGTGACATCTTTGCTTGAACAGTTTTCCCAGGTGTACAACAGCCAAACAATTTGGTTCACAATTCAAAGACCAGCTGTAACTAATTACACCTTTGACTTTGATAGCTACAACGATTGCATTCAGTGGTCCAATATTCGTATTGTATCCGTCAGCATGAAGAATCCCACTTCCAAATTATGCGACACAAAACTGGAACACAATAGATCCATATATTTCAGTATCTTGAGAAAGCAAAGGTTTAGTGCAGTAATGCGTGTAAAGCTTTCTCCATTTAACACTTTAGCATTGACTAGGTCACTGATTGGAATTAAGAATGAAATTTCAGAGCCGGATCAAATTTTATTTACAAATAGCGAGCATTGGTGTCAATCAAATAGTCGACCTCCTGAATATTACTTTGCGCATATTTCAATTTCGCCAAGAGCAGATATAACACACTTCTCGAAATACTATCTGCTTCTACCATCTTGGTTGGAAGCCACTCGTTTCATACTTGCTGTCAAATGGCGTGAAACCCTGATTTTCTTTAAAGGCTGCCAATCTTGCTCAAAGACACATTTATCATTACCACCTAAAGAATTTCACTACGATGCAAAACTTTTAGTAATTTTGGAATTTGTACCCAAAGATTTATCACATCTCCGTGACTCTTTTTCTATAAGAAAAATTAACAATTTTGGTTTTGATTCTGGAAATGTTCCTGAAAAGTTTCTTAAGAATTGTTATAGCAAACAGGGCATGAAATTATTTGACATGTCTGATATGCTGCATCAATGGTGTTTAAATTATGATGCTTTAAATGTTCTAAACTGCACTTCGAGCAACTGTGTGAGCATTATATTTCATAAATTAGGGCTGCACAGTAGAATATGGAGAAACGGACCTACTATCGAGTTTATCCCATTTGAAGCCAACTACAAAGGAATCAAATTTATCACTGTTCTTGGACGTAATGAAGGACCAAAATCCGAAATCGGGCCACTTTCACTACTTGATCCATTTAAAGTAAGCGTATGGGTTGTATTTGTTGGTGCTTGTCTTATTTTACCAGCATTAATAACTCAGGTTACAATCACAGGTGATCAAAAGTCTGAACATTTTTTTCAAATAAGGTGGTATTTTTGGATTATATCTGAAATATTTGAAAACGGCTTTGATATTGATCGTTACATCAGCCGTAGAAATTTCTTTTTATTAACAAGTTGGATCTTTTCTATGTTTTTTCTACGAAATTTTTATCTTTCTGAAATATACGGAATTTTTATAATTCCTCACAAACCAAACAATATACCAAGTAGCTTCTCAGATCTTTATGATAACGGCTCACGAATTAATGTTGGCACTTTAACTGCCGATGAAAAGCTGAGTTATGATTTGAACGTGGAAATTTTTCACGTTTTAAGAAGCAAAAGTCCATTTGTTGATGATGACGACTATCGTAATACCTTTCTTCGTAAAATTTACTATTATAGTAGCAAACTTATTAAAAGTGAGTTTTTCGAAGTTAATAACATTAATCGTGATAGAGTCGAATGTGAGCAACATGTCTATATGTACTTAGATAGTAGAAATATGGATAGTTATGATCTTGACGAATATAGGTTGCTCACGTATAGTAGATATTGCAATCCATCTTTGCGCACAACATTTCTTTTCACAACAGACAATAGCAATGCACAAACTTTAAAATGGATTATTCCTCTTATTGAAATTTTTGGAAATCGGAAAATTGCAAAATTTGCAACAAATGAACAACCGTCACTGAACATTCCTACGTTTTGGGGTTTTGTTGAGTATTCGTTTTATCATGAAAGTTTCATAAAACATATGGGAATGTTGCATGCGAGTGGAATCCATCAGCTCTATGATAAGTTTTATCAAACATTGGTTCAATATAGAAAAATTGTAGATTTTGACATGGAAAAAGGCTATGAAAAGAAGTGGAGTTTTGTTAGTTTGGCTGATCAAATTACAACTGGACAATATTGGAAGACACATGCTTACTCATCTGCTCTTTTCGATATGGAGAAATGCTCTTCAGTTAAGTTTATAGACATAAAGGCAGTGTCTTTAGCATATATATTTTTCAATTTTCTATCAGTAATATTTATTGTCAATGAAATTATTTTATTTTATTTCTTGTAACATGTTTGCTTGCCAAGCTGACTATTATTCTAATGCTGCCCACTTACAATTAAAAAACATTATGATCGACGACACATTAAGATATCAAACTTTTAAGTGGGTAAGTCCACTTGTGAAGCCTGTAACAGCACAATTTCAAAAGTGAATATTGCGTTTAAAACATTTAGAATAAAAGGTTTCGTTATTATAAAGTAATTCAAACCACGAAATCCAAACGCGCTAGTTCTTAGAATTAAATCTGCACGTTTCACCTAAAAATTGTAAAAATCCATTTTAATCAATTACATCCACAAAACATTTGTTCTGAACATAATTATTCTCAAATTCAATAACAAGAGATGTAAATTTATTTGCCAGATTTGCTTACCTCTTCTGTGAGACATGCTATAGGGCACTTTCGTAAAATAGATTCAAACTCCTGTACTTTCTCGTTAACTTTACCGCAAAAGTAAAATGTGCCAAATGCCCTGATAAACACATGAAGAATTCCCCAGGTCTCGTACACTTTTCTCCAAACTCTGAACTCTGATTCAAAATTATTGTCAATTACTGCAGGTCTCAGGAACAAATAAAGATGCATTCCAACTTTGTACACGTTCGTAAAAACACACACAAAAACTAATGGTGACAGGAATTCACAGAAAAACTGTAAAACATCCAAGAGTTTCGAATGTTCTTTGACAAATGTTTGCCATGCTTCATTGTCGGAAACAGGAATGGTATTTCTTATCGCTTTGTTAAAGCAGTCAAATCTTTTATACGTCAGTATTGCAAAAACTGAAATAAGTATGTCGCCAATATTGCACGCATATAGAGCCAACTTAAAAGCGACATAACAAATAACCGATATGACACCATTATAAGGTAAAATATTTGCAAGCATAGGTTGATGCAGAATCCAATATTTTTGCAGTACACTCATTTGCTTATTGGATTTCGATGTAAAAAACAATGCATCCGAGTCGAATGCCAAGTTTTCAAATATTGCCGAAAATAACACAAGTGAAACACCTAGGTTGACAAACATTGGCAAGAATTTATTGTTTTCAAATCCTGATTCAATTTCTTGCCACTGCGATAAGCATAGAATGAGCATTTCACGATTTCTGTAGATAAATATCACCACAAATAGACCGGTCCATTCAATTGAGAGCTCTGCAAAACTTTTTGCAACATCAAGAAAGCTTGCCATTTCCTTGAGCAACACAGAGTATGTTGATATTGCAACTTTAATTGCTAAGATGATAATTATAAATAGAGATATTAATCGGGATGTGCTGTGCTTTCTAATAAAAAGATATTGCAATTAGTCATGATAGTGCATATAGTCGACCAACATGTAATAGCTCACAAGTAAAAATGAATAACATCTCAATAGCTTACAAATGATTTTTTGGGGAAATTG
The DNA here is from genome assembly GCA_034700685.1 of Willowsia buskii. Lineage (NCBI taxonomy): Eukaryota > Metazoa > Arthropoda > Collembola > Entomobryomorpha > Entomobryidae > Willowsia > Willowsia buskii. The sequence continues at coordinate 7,225 of JAQIXW010004503.1, forward strand.
AGATTGTATGTGCAATGAAACGAGCAGAAAATTTCCTATCGATTGATGTGTGCATTGTCTACGCAAGTTGTACGTAGCGGAAGATACAAGCACCGAGAACTTACCATGTACGTTTTTGTTCTTTGTCATGGTAGATCTTACTCTGCAATAACTTAAGATAGTGACGGAATATTGAAAATCAAATTACATGTTCATAAACAGATTTGCTCGTAGAATTTTACAAACCATTGGGCAAGTAGCATGGTATCAACTATTTTTTTATAAATTGAGAAATTCATAGACGTTTTATTTACAGCTCATAAGTGATGCCACTTAAAACGACCGTAGCGCAAAACATGATTTTGGCATTTGTGATGTATTGAGATATTGTACTTTTTTACTTGTGAGCTATTACATGTTGGTCGACGATATGTTTGTAATTATGTAGAAACTTACTTGACTGCTAGGGCGTCTATGTTAACCGAAAACGAAAATATGCCGCCTATTGGAAGGCAACCACAAAGTTTTGTAAACCACAGCAAAAGCTTCAGGGATTTGTAGAGCGAATTTTTTCCATTCACCGACACATCTTTGGTTACACAAATAACTTTAGGTGGATAAAAAGGCTTCATAATAAATAAATATATCACATAAATCTATGTTTATCCTATTTTTGAAGTTAATTTTTTACACAAATGAGCTGTCTTTATGATGGTTCCAAGATTGCGTATGCTTTAAAATAACAGCAAGCTTAAGATAATATTAGCTTCTTTATGTCTTAACCAAGAAGTTACGAATGTTTTCTTGTGCACGTCATATCACCGATACAAAATATTTGCTTTAAAAAAACGCATCAAGGTTACCAAACATTTTCGAATGGCGTGACGCATGTGAAGTGTTTAATACTATTGTTTTTCTGGCATTGTATATTTTGTAAGTGTACGGGTGAGAATAAAAAAGGTATTTAATATGTGGGTGATTGACGTGCCAATTGAAATTTGAAAAGTTAAAATAGGTATTTACATTCGATCAATATAATTTGTCTCTTCAACTGACCAATAATTGCAAATCTTTTTGTTATAAAATTCAATTTTGTACAGCAATTTAAATAGGATTTTTGAAGACGACATTTTCCGCAAAACCATTGTTTTCTTAACAAGCTCGCAATAATCTACCACTAACAAAACATTCTGAAAATAGTGCGAAGCAATTGATTAGAGACCACGATAAATCCATTAGTTTGTCATAGCAAATTACACTAAACAGAAAACACCAAGTAATTTTGTCATTATCTGTTAAGCTTGTGAATCGTCACGCAACTGTTTAAACAGCTACGCACAAACTTTAACTTTAGTAGGTTACCATCATTTACAACTAAAAACTTATTCATTATAACTGAAAATAAAATCATCTATGAACTATAAATAGTTGCGCTTAAGTCCAAACAAAATGTTTATACATATTTTTATTTAATATTTACAAGCTCTGCACCTTGCAGACCGCTAAAATATTTTTAAAGGAGATGGGAATTTTGTTATATTTAAAAAAAATGAAAAAACATGAAGAACATAAACCTCAGCACTCAGGAGATTCCTCGCCAGCTCCTATGATGAGTCGAAGGAAGTCAGAGAGAGCGTATTTCTGTAAATAAAATAGTTTGAAAAATTAAGTAATTTAAATTTTTTTAAATTATTTCAAACACTCTTTGAGTATTTATTAATTTTTGAACATACTCCAATGATGCCGTTAATAGCTTGTCGGATCTTATCGGCAATTAAGTCCCTACTTGCGTTCAAGTCACTATCAAAATTTTCCTTAATGTGAGCGCTAAGTTCTTCCCAGTCAACTGGTTTACCTCCGATGATGAAGGAAGGTCCAAGGTCAACAGAAAGAGAGTCGAAGCTGAGGGATTCAAGTGTGAAGTTTCTCATGACAGCTTTGATCCCGATAATACCCTGGGCAAATTTACCGCTTCCTTTGAAAGACACATTAGTTGCAGAAACCTTTCCTAACCCGGAGCCTGTAAAGTTTCCAGATGGAATTGTTTCCACCCGGAATGGACGGGCGTCCATGTATCCGGTGGCGGAGTAGGTCGCATTTCCGGTGAAGTGCTCAAGGCTAGCTTCGAAGGTTACGTTCAGAAGGAGAGGATTGACGGCCACCTTGTACTTGAGAGTCGACAGACCTTCGGCAACGACATTGCTAAATGAGCAAAATACGTAAAAATTAGCAGTCCCATCTAAGGTTTTCGTCTAATCTAAACTTACATGAGTTCACTGCCAAGGTCAACAGTAAAAATGGGGTTCACAGTGCCATTGATTAATAACTGACCCTCACAGATTAGTGGGTCATCGATTGCTGCAGTTTCAATCCCATTAATGATAATCGGGAATCCAATAATATAGTTTTAAGTAATGTTTAGTTAATTAACTTACGGCAAGCTGGGCCTTCAGCGGAAGCATCTGGAAACTTGACGGCGCCTCCAGCGATAGCTTCTGCAATTAGGAAAACAGTTAGGAAGAGAATCTTCATAATGGAATGTTTCGGATTTGTGTTGAGGTCACTTTTATTTTCAGACAGGAGAAAATGGAGTGTAAATGTTTAACGATTGCGTGAAATTATGCATAACTTCATGATGACTGAAAAATGACGAAGATAAGTAACATGTAACTACGTCAATACGCGGGGTATAGATACACTATTACATTTATTATGTGAAATTACCTTTCATATATTCGTACAAATCAATTGATAACAAGAGATTGTATTTAGACAGATTGACATTTAATGATAAAAACCATATATTTTCTAAAGTGTTATGTAACAAATTGGTAGATTGTGTAGTACGAGCACAGTGACTAATAAATAATGACTATAATATTCGTATAATTCATATAATTCTTACATGTTTTAACTTGGCAGCTTAAGAGCGTATCATTAATATTGCTATGTTGCATATTATATAATCAATATCATCACAATGACTCGTTCTGACGGTTTGCTGCTAGCCTTAAGCATATGATTTAATATGACTGAAGAAAATATCTGGACATTTTAGTTGAAATATTCCTGAAAATAGTGGCAAAAGCTCAAGGTAAAACGCAACTTTTCAAAATTGTCAAAAGATTGGCAATTGACGTGGATAAATGTTCTTCAAATAAATTTCTAGATCTCCAGTGCTTTTGGTACATGTTGCTTAATTTTATGGCTCGAATATTTATTGTCACAGAAGCTTCTTTCTTTTGTGTATTTTACTGCCCATTTACAATTTAAATGAATTACATGATGTACAAAAATAAGAGGTCAAACATTTTAAGTGGTTGGATCCACTTGTGAAGCTTGCAACAGCACAATTTCAAACGTGAAAATAACATTTAAAACATTTAGTATAAACGGCTTCGTTATTACGAAGTAATTCATGCCTCGAAATCCAAACACATTGGTCCTTAGAATTAAGTCTGCACGTTTCACCTGCAAATATTAAAAAATAGCATTGACCCTTTTTTAAATCATATTTAACAACAGGATAATGTCAATATTGCTTACCTGTTCTGTGAGACACGCTATAGGACACTTTCTCAGAATAAATTCAAAGTCATGCACATGCTCGTTAACTTTACTGCAAAAATAAAGTGTTCCAAATGCCCTAATAAACACATGAAGGATTCCCCAAGTCTCCCACACTTTTCGCAAAATTTTAAACTCAAAATTATCATTAATTACGACTGGTCTCAGGAAAATCTGTAGGTGCATCCCAACTTTGTACACGTTTGAGGAAACACAGACAAAAATTAAAGGCGAGAGAAAGTCACAGAAAAACTGCAAAATGTCCAAAAGCTTTGAATGCTCTTTGACAATTTTTTGCCATAATTCATTATCAGAAACAGGAAGAGTCTTTCTGATTTCTTTGTTCAAACAATCAAATCGTTTGTAAATCAATATTGCGAAGATGGAAATAAGTATATCGCCAATATTGCATGCATAAACGGATAACTTAAAAGCGACATAACAAATAACTGCTATTACTCCATTATATGGTAAAACATTTGCAAGCGTAGATTGATGCAAAATCCAATACTTCTGTAATGTGCTCATTTTTTCATCGGATTTGGGTACGGCAAACAATGAATCCGAATCAAATGCTAGGTTTTCAAATATTGTAGAAAACAGCACGAGTGCAACGCCCAAGTTGACAGACATTGGCAAAAATGTGTTGTTTTCAAATCTTGATTCAATTTCCTGCCACTGCCATAAACACTGAACGAGCGTTTCACAATTTCTGTAGAGAAATATCACCACAAATA
>JAQIXW010004504.1:0-11505 GCA_034700685.1 Willowsia buskii
AGTGCAATTGATTTAAAGCCGTGACACGCGAGTGTAAATAATGGCAGGAGGCGAGTTTATATATGAAAGGAAAACTATATGCAATGATAATCTTATGTGTAGAAGTAGAACCAAAGAAAACCCTGAACTTATATAAGCACACACATCTTTTATCTCTTCTTCAATATCTTCTTTTCTCGTCTTCATGGTTTTCTTAAGAAGACGTGTAGGTTAAGATGAAGTAAACGATGCGATCAAGCAACCAAAACCGAAGGAGGATGGATGATCTATTATAGGCACGTGGACAGATTGATACACGCATAGACATAAGAAAAACCTACAAGAACTAACTTACTAAGACTTAGTCTTTAGTCTTTCTTCCAGCAGCAATGGAAGAATCTGTAAGAAAAATGTAAAAGGAAACCATGAACTAAAGAGCGCAGAACGAGAGAAAAGGTAAAGCTTCTTATGCAATAGGGCTGACTCTGTCTGTTGGTTTTGCTGGATACATAAGTGCAGTCATCCGTGATCTCTCTTAGGAACACAACACAAGCTAAAGGATCCCGTCGATGAAGGAGGAAGATGTACAGAAATACCTACGAACATTCGAACATTACTAGCTGCTAGCTAAGAATTCACCTTGCTTGCAGCGATTCAAAATAATAAGAAGAAGGGAAAGGAAGATGTTAAACAAGTTTGTACAAAAGTCCACAGAAACTGGGCATGTAGTTATTTAAGATGCTGTTACATAATCCTAATAATAATTGTCTTCCTCCAGCAACATAATCATATCACCTGCTCCACTAGGGCTTGCTTCCTCTTATTAAATAGATAAAAATCATGCCGGCTCGGTTATATTTAGCTCCAAATCAATAAGTGACTGCACGATTCAATCTACTACAGTTAAACTACAAACCACGATAAAAAAAATAAGTTCGATATATATGTAGTCGCATCAAATTCTCTTGTTATCGTTTTTTCCAACTTACCTACTCGTTATTATTAAAAAAGATGATTGAGACGTCTCATTTCTCTTGAGTTGACTTTTTGTATCTAGATCTACATTCCCAGCGGGAGAAACGCATGAATACTTTGAGCCGAAATAGAAACAGAAGCATTAAGTCATTTCTCATCAAGTCATCATCATCATAGTCGTGATCAGCTATTATCATTACGAAAACAACTCGGAACAATTTGAACAATACACAACTATACAGCAATAATAACAATAATGCATCATCATAATCGTAATAATAACGATAAATAGTAATCATCTCCTCACGAAAAAGTCGTGTACATTTACCACACACTATACTAGATCTCATTGGAACGAGTGGTGGCAGCAGAGATTGTAGGATTGAATGAGTAGATGCATACATATATATCTCTGTTGTTTGACTGTGCTATCAGGAGAAGGAGGAGAAGGAGAAAGAGGCGATGAAAAGGGTACCCCACTGAGCTATTGAGGAGACAAAATGCATGCATCCATTTACCATTTATTGCTTTGCATTGATATCAGATCACATCAGCAGGAGCAACTACAACAATAATCATAAAAACAGCAGCCACAGTCAGAGATACAAAAGAGTTAGAGATGGAGTTAAATTCTGGCTTACATCTTTATAGGATACTCCTATTTGCTAATATTAATGCATAATGAAGATAAAAGGATAAATTGTCATGATTTGAGTCAGTCAGGCATATCGTCGTGTTGAGATTTTTTCATCATCATTATCGTCATTGTGAGCGATAAAAAACAAGACAAGAATGAAGTACACAATAGAATTCACAAGAGAGAAGAATATTAAGGCTATTGTAATAAATACTGGAAAATTGGGAGAAGACAGATAGAAGGAGGATGGAACCCATTCATAAAAATGCTTGCTGCGTGTGTGGTTGTACAACCTGCACTTGTAAAGCTGGTGTATATTCAATAGAATAAATATGTGGTTGTGGCGATTAAGGGGAAAGAAAAATGGAAGGCGAAAAAAGTAGACTTCTTCTGAGGAGTTGTTTCCTTTAAGCAAGCTCGTTTGTGTTTTTGTTTCGTTGTCGTCGTGTAGAAGTAGAAGGAAGAAAAAAAACTGGAAATTGTTGCTTTTTCTATAAGATGTGGATAATGTGTATAAAGAAAATATGTAGAGAACTGCAATGTCCGTGAGGTAAAGTCATTAATCTTAGTCTGGAAGCGAACTCAACTCTATTTATTCCCTCTTGTTGCTTGATGACCCGAAACACAATAATGTCAGACATTTGCAATGCTCTCTGCTCCTTTTCGCTTATGCTCAAAATACCTATAAGACTATATACACCCATTGGGAACAGCAGCTCACTCGGAGACCATCCATTTTATACGTCTTGTTGAGTCGTTGCTCTGGAAGGAGAGCCAAAGCCAAGGACATTTTCACTTTCTTTTGTCTTTTCCTCATTCGCCTTTCCGCGAGACAATACGCCAACACAAACACCATACGCAGCAAATTTCCTCATCGTCCTCATCAACTCCACATGGAAAAAAGTGTATTGTTATTAAGGTCCCCAGTGGAATGAACTCCTTCTTCTGAGAGAAGGGAAGTGCAAACACCACTGTTACATTTGAGTGTGACGCTCATATATAAAATGGAATCTGTCCTGTCCTGGTGTACATTCTACTATTCCTTACAACTCTCCACTTCACTGCATTTGTATAAATTGCACTCTGGAATGCCAGTGGAACACCATATTATTACATGTTACAAGTTTTGCTTCATAGTCTTCGTGTGACATTCCTTCTTATTCCTTAGCTCCCGTTTCCACACACATCTTTGCTGATGTACTTCCTTCCTACTCTACTTCTTTAATAGACTCTGAATGTCTGAATTTCCTCTTGTTTCATTCGGAGACTTGGTATATATTACTCAATACATACTTAATAATATACTCTTTCCAATTCCAGTACAAAGTTGGCAAATAGAAATGGACTTGAGGTAACTCTTTGAGAAAAATACAATGAAGTCAGCTAAACTTGTTTAGGTATAAGGCGGGTATATAAAAAGCTTAGTACTTTTACACAGAGCCATCTTGAAATCGACTTTTATATTTGTAGAAGGAAACGATGATTGTGTACAAGTATAAATAGAAAACTTATTTTTTTGCTTCTTTTGCTGCTTATTTTTAGTTTATGGATACAAACACAAGATCGGATCAAGTAGAGCAAGCAAGTTATATTTTTTATCCGTTCCTTTTTGTCCTCGCTTTTCGAGTGATGTAGGATGTAGTTCTTGTTTGTTACTGCTGTCCTCGTTGTAGTTGTAATCATTGTTGTTGGCAAGCGTTATATATGGTGCACTCATTCACCAAGGATTGCTTTGTCTTGCTTGACTCTGTCAGGTTTTCCGTTTTGGTGCATTGACCATAGGAGGACAATTGTAAATATTAGTGAACTGGAGACTCATGTCGTACTGTTTTAGATTTTTCTCTGTTCTATTAAAAAAGAGAAGCAAGGTCCACATGGGGCCTAGGCCTCGAATTGACCACGACGACACTTGGCTCAATCTACTTTTCTATGTACACACACAATTTTTAGTCCAACGTTCATAGATTTTTAGGTAGCTGTCCTGCTGGGGGGTGCTGCTGGATGGACGACATGGTACTTGGCGTTTTTTGTCATTTGTTATTACTTGGAGTGCCAGACAAAGAATAATGTCAAATATACTGTGTTCTATCTTACAGCAGTAATGACATTGTCTGTGACAATAGTTTGGTATAAAACTATCTAGCCTTACACAGCAAGGAGCAAATCAAAATTGACCAAAAAGGAACAGAACACAATTATTACTAGTTCTTGGGAAAAAACAAACATCACTTGTGATGTTTTATATACCTACATCTTCATGTCATTTTTTGGTTTTTTATTAAACATCCACTGTCGGAACAAATAAAGTAGTTTGTTTTTCTACATTATATTATTTATTTGATTGGCCTATTTGTTTTGCGAGTCTCTCTCAGGGCTGGGTATAATATGACTTGTTTTTTGCTTATTGCATTACACGTCATCTCATATAAAAAGCAGTTTCTATTAAAGAATCTCCAAAGTGTACACACGGTACCCTTTTGGCTTCTAATGAAAAAGTATGGCGAAAAGTTATTTTGATTCTGAATGAAACACGAGTTTTAATGTGACTGCAGAGATGCATAGAAAAATTCGCTTCGAAAATCTACCCAACCATAGAACACAAAAAATAATATGTACCATATGTACTCAAGAAGAATAGTCAAATCATGAAATGAATGATGTTTAAACATACAAGTTTTTGTCTGGTCTGGAATTCTGCGAGCTGACATGCATGATTACTGAACTGTGTACTATATAAATGTTCTATGCTTTTTACCAGTTGATTGCATTGCTGAGAAACTACCAAAAGTTGATTCTGACTTTCGTTATTGTATCTACGTATTCCAGCAACTTCCATTTAATATAAGTTGTACTGCCTGTCTGTGCATAGAATTGTAGAAACGAAATGAGAACTAAGGTTTTTTCTTGTTATAGCTAAAAGTAATGCCAACGCAGTGCAGTTCTCTTCCTCTCCTTGCATACAATGAAAAACAGTAGAGATGAGTTTTCTCCATTTCATGAAAGTACCCTGAACAGTTCTATGCACCAGAGCAATAGTTTTTACAAAAGAGAAAAAAACCATGTACAAAAGAGTTTCTAGAGTACATCATCTTAGCTTTTTTACTCGTGTTTTTACATTACATTATATTGTGTATAATAATATGTATCAGATTAATACAACATCGCAATGTTATACTATACTGTAGGTACTGCGTGTGCATTTAATCTTGTGCTCGCAAAATCCGGAAGAGAGAGAATAAATGGGAGAAAAGAAGAGAAAGAAATCTGGAGAGAAGGAAAACGATTTTTGGGAACTTTTTCGTAGAAAAACGCTGCTGGGTATTATTTTCTTTGCCAATCTTGTTTAAGCAGTGCAGAATTACTCGGGCGTAGATCGAGAATAAAGCAATATAGCTTTTGAGTTCATTATTATTTTTTTACAAGTATCTCTATTTAAATGGCTATTGCAATACATTTCTTGCTCGTGTTCTTTCTTTACTTCCAGGTTAAGTTTTCGACAAAGATATAAAGGTAAAGATTTCTTCTTCACCTTCATTTCAAAAACGTTACATACAAAATATGAGTACTTACCACTTACATATTCGTTTAGATTTAGGTGGTTTAATGCATATAGTTTTAGCTAAATTTTAACAAGTTGAGACATGGAAAGATTCAACAGTCGTTTATGGTATCATCATTGCTCTATTCTACATCATACGAAAGTACCTCCTTATTTACAGCCATTGAGTCATTTTGTCCTTTTAAGGACAAAGAAGTTGGTATGTCGCTTTTCGTTATCTTGAAAATAGAAAATTACTTTTTTATTTTTTATCTGACACAAGCTTGTTTACATGTTATTCTACGTATCTTATTTACTGGAAATAGTGTAAAGAAAAAAGTTGAAATCAGGTGAAAAAAGGATTTTTCATTTGCGCCTCATTTTGGTTTGTTTCTCTACTTTAAATATTTTCATTTTCTTTCTGTACAATAATAACAACAAAAGAAGCCGGCATTGCCCTATCTGCCAAAATAACTTTAACTCGGCTCTTATTTCTCATCTTCTTGTTGCTCACTCCTCTCCAAAAAAAAACTTCACAAAATTGTTCAACTCGGGAGTTTTTAAAGTAGCAGGGAATCCAACGTCACTGTATACAGTCGTGGTGGTAGTGTTTTGACTGTTTTGATTACCAAACCGTTTTTGTGGAATGCGTACTGTGGGAGCTGTTACGGGAGTAGTAACAATAAAACTTTTATCAAGATTAAACCTTGAACCAAAAAAAGTCTTCCTGAATGAAACATGAACGAACGTATACCTCCCATCTTCCCCCGCTAATAAAAGGGCTGTTTTCCAGTAAGTAGTAATATACACAGCGCAACAATCTCAAAAATGTTACCAGAGTCTCCCCGTCATCAGCAACAGCATGAAATGCCTGGAAAATTCCTATACCTACCTTTTACACAAGGCAGAAATGACTCTTCATCTCTCATTCGTGTAAGCAAAAAAAGTCAGCTCAACAAAAAACTTTTTTCTTTCGTTTTTTTGGATGGAAAAAAGGGTAAACTAAAAAGAGAAGAAAATATAATAATATGAAAATTGTCAGCCATATCTTTTGCCCTGCTGCTGCTACTGCTCAAATGTTGCTACACCTTATTAAATAACTTGTTTCTTTCTTGACTTGCCGTGTGGTCTACCCTTTATTTTTGTGTGACTTTTTTTTGTAGAAAAAATAAGTTTTCAAACTTTTACAGCGTTCGCTGTAGTTTGTTTCGCAGCGGCATCCGGGTAAAAATACCAGGTACGTTGTAAGGTATAAAAATAATAACGTACCTTGTATGGAGCAGAAAGAAAGAAAATGTCACAATTAGACAATTCTTTCTGGAAAAGCATATTTTCTTTCGCTTTTGTTGAGTAACACTACACAGAGAGTAAGCCAGGGGAACAAAACATATTTATTATTTTACCGTTACACAAAACTTACCGTTTACCGCTGGTATATTTGGTTTTCAGATTTTAGGAAAAAGTTCATACAGATCCAGATGAAGTAACTGGTTCCGCTTTTTGAAAAAAGTGGTGAACATGTTAGGTTGAGTGAAAAAGCAATGATCTTTAGAAACTATCTGTGACTTAAATCAATGATGATGATGATGATACAAGGACCATGTCACACTTGCTTGGGCACACCACAAAATACAGAAATCGTCATATCTTTCTTTGGGAATAGTACAGAAGCTATGCATTGGTTGAAGACTCATATAGCAACGAACGAACGAAAATATTTGTTGTTTTCATGATCAAATAAAAATGCAAACACGTACGTACTAATACGTCAAATACATTATCCGTTATACGTCAGTATAACTCTGGGCCTGAGCAGATGCTCTATTTTGTACGTTAAAGAGAGGAAGAGGAGAGGAGGACCTGAGCTGTCTAAATAGTATAATAATAATACAATTTAATGCGGAATGAGCTTCCCTACGCTACCAATGCCATCACTCTTTTTATGAAGTCCTGCTTCGTTGACTTGCTTCCTTTTTATTTCTTCCTCCCTGTTCAACATATTTTCCCTTCCTTATTTCGTCTTTTCCCTAGTTTCACTTCTACTTCATCTTGTTGTCTCCTGTCGTTTTTTCTCATTTTCTCAAGAAAAAGCGGCAAGAAGACTTTCATGGACATGATCAAGGCATACAAACCAGTATTGTAAGTACATATTATAGCTGCCTGAATATAAGATAACATTATATATTGGAGTTTTATATATTGCATTAGTACCCATACTCCATAAAAACGGAAAATATATCCTTAGTTCAACCCATTCGTCAAGCAATATGATTCACAAGTTTTTTTGCATCTTTTTCTTATGTCTTCTTGGTATGTATGTTTATCCTTTATGTGAGTAATAGTACATGTACAACAAGCAGCCCACCAACTTGAACAGTTCACAGGAAAAACACGAGTCCTTTTCACTGATTCCTTTAACACAGTCTTTATTCATTTCCATTCCAAAATTATGCAATGGTCTCGTTCCTCTCCCTCCCTGGTTGAGTGAGATGCCATCGTCCTACTGTTATTGCAATAGTACTTTTTATCTATTTAAGATATTTTCCAAGAAAAAAATGTGTTCCAATTCGAATAAATGACTTTTGTGTACAGGAGCGTGTTCATATGTTGTATGTGTAGTATGCATGATTTGGTTCAGAATGGATTCAGATAAGTACTAAATCTAATAGAAGACACATTCCTTGAAACTTTTTATGCACTACATTTTCACTACTAAAGCGATTTGAGTTGGATAAGAGATGAAGATGTTGTTGGTCCACTCCAAAGTAATACCCATAAGAAAAGACATTTTATGCATCCCTTGGTTCCGTCAGTCCGTCAAATCGGCAGGTCGGAGAAATAAAATGCGGCATAGACTCGCAGTAACTGGTCAGGGGAAAGTAGCAGAAATTGGTAGACGACGATGTCCTCAAATTGAATTTATTTCATTTTGTTCCGCATCACCAATGCAGGGAATGAGCAACCATGCAGTTAAATTATAGTCGCATGCTATGTCGCTACTGTGCTATCCCGTGATTGCAAAAGGCATACAAAACATTGTACTACGGTGACACTTCTCACAATCAGTTGCTTTCCCCCAACTTCCGACTATATCTTATCTCGACTAAAAGAAATTGAAAATGTGAGATGGAATGGAATAGAGTTGTAACTGTTGTACATTCTGACCAGTTGAAAGCAAAATGACCACTGCCGAAACTTCCTTGAGGATGCTGAGTATTGTCATTGTCTATTGATAAAATCAGGATCGTCAGAGAACTTCGAGTGGTCACAACTTATGAACTAATTAAGAAGGATGCTACAGTTTGAGTTTGCAATTACCAAAAAATATTTCGGAAGATGCTTTCAATTTCAGAAGACGAGCTGGATCCAGATAATAATGTGCAATGAATCAGATATGGTCAGGTTCGAAGTGCAATGAAACAAAAATTTCATTTAACTTGCATACCAGTGGAATTGGATGCAGTTTCGGATATTCAAAGCACACATAGGCGATCTCATTACTGCAGGCGTTTAATTTGTAAATTCCCTTCTAAGAAACGGCAGAGATGAAAAGCCGTAAAAATGCACAGAATAAACACACTGATGCGTGTGGGAAGTGGGGAGAAAGGGAAAGCTCTTTATTGAACAAATAATTATTATTTCAAGTTGGATTGGAACAGGACGGGTCTCTCTTTCTTTCTAATAAAGAGACATCCTTTCTCTTGTCTGTCTGTGTACATAAGGCTTCCACTTGGAAGGCATTCAGTCAGTCACCATGTCTCTTCCTCATCTCCCCAACTGTGTTTTCTCTCCTTTTTTCTCTTTTCATCCTTCTCCATCATTCGTTTCTCTCAATGAATTTAAACTGGCAACCCATTACAATAAAAGCTGAGCAGAGAGACACAAAGATAAAGATAAAAAAGGAAGAAGGGAAGAATCACTAAATATATGTACACACTCTCCTAATATTACATTTGCCTCTACTACTGCACTGCAGTCTCCGTGTGTTATGTGATGGGCGATGGAATTACCATTTTTCCATGGCCCAGCGTTGTCGCGTCAATCAGAAATCCGGAAGGAAGGAAAAGATTACGTCAAGGGTTGCTTTCTGCTTGCTTGTCTCTTCATTTGAAAAAACGGTACTTTGGGGAGCTCTTTAGAAGCATTTTTCATTGTAAAATCAAAAGTAAAGTGAAGATACACAAACATTATAGAAGCAGGTTCTTCGTGCACGGACTATCGACCCTCCCACTCCTTTCTTCATTTTTTCCCAGACCAAACTAGCAGAATACTAAAGCATCAATGTTTCATGTACATGAATGAAGTTTACAATACCGGCACGTATATGCATAGGCATTCAAATAGAATGGTTCACTGACTGAAATCGGAAAAAACTACCTACACATATGTACAGACGGGGAAAAAATGTTTTGCTAGCAATGTGCTTCCTTCCACCAACAACTCTTTTTCTCATCTTTCATCCGCTCTTCAGTCATTAACAAGGGAAAATTATTACCCGAGCTTTTCTTTGCCACCGCACTGCAGCGTTTCACATTGTGTACTGCAACGTAGTGCATTGCCAGTGCATGTGTAGAAAAAAATGTGTGAAAAGCCTGAATGTTTCAGGTTTTTTGCTTTCACATTACATAGAGGAACAGCAAAAGTATTCAAAAATGTTTAATTCTTTGGTTTCATTTTTAGAATGCTGGTTTCACATAAGAATAGCCGATAATCGTCAGCCTGTAAAATCAATGCAGGCATAAAGTAAGCATGCGTTTCAGCAATGTATTCTATTCATATAAACCTGTCACTTTGTCTGAAACACGCAATTTTTATGTTTGAACGCATTTGTATTATTGATCGGTGGGATTTTTAACGAATTTTTCGTGTGGTAAACAAAAGGGTTTGTAGTCTTCATGTGCCCATACAAATTGATGATGTGGTATTGGCTGGTTTAGCTCGCACGCACACTACAGCAGGCTTAACTTTTACGTTTATCTTTACCCTCACTCTCTGGCCCACTGACAAGAAAGAAGGGAAAAAAAGATGTGTATTTTTTGAGGATGAGTAAATGTTTAAACATTTCGTTTACGTATTCATTCATCTCAATAGAGAAGGGAGTTGTGTTACTACTCTCTGTAGAAAGTATAACACCACTGGAGTTTTATTATGTGTATATTTCATGCGTGTGTATATATACAGTTTAAAACAAAAGTTTGTAAATTAGTGGTGATGTGTTGAGTGAAATGAAAATTACAGAAGAGGGACGCCTGACTGCGTGGAGAAATCTCGTGGTTTTAAATACATACATATAGATTCTAAATGATGGTGATGAAACAATCAACCAAAACTAAACATTGTGGTGTGGGATGCAAAATGTTTTGTACATTTAGACACACGCAGTGCACACATTTTGATACATACCGTTTCATCGTATCCAATCATCATCATCATTATATCGACGGGTTGTATTCTCTACTGCACAGGAGCATAGCGTGGCTGTTTTAATTACGCACGGGAAATTTCTCACAAAATCCGTGTTTCAACTACTGCAGCCGCTGTACTTATGTATAGGGCTTATTTTCAGAGAGACACACGACTTTTGTAAACTAGCTGAACGTTTAGCTGGTGCAGGAAGATATTTACATTGCATGTCACACACGTTTTTATTATCCGGTCTCATGACTGATGATAATTATCCTGATGTATAATACATAATACTCAGTCAGTCAGTCAGAGATGAGTGTAATAAATCCTAAAATGCATACTTTCATAATAATGTAATATTCTGCCTTATTAAGCAAAACACACACACAAACGAAGTATTTAAGTAGGGAACTAGTATGAGTTATTATTATCCTATTTGAGCGCATGCACACAATACTGTGTAAAAAACGCACATCGATTTTCATTTTCACTTTTACTTTCTTTCATGAAAGCGTTTTATTCGTGCAGGTTTGATTATCTTACCTTATTTTACTCATATACTCAAATATTATATGCAGTACTACATATTGTAAAAATGCGGATAAAAATCTTGCAGAAAAAAAGACAATGCTCCTTCGCAAATCCCTTTTACTGCCTCTGAATCCTTGAGCATGTATTCTCTCAAGAAAGAAGGTAAATAAATAAACACCTGCATTCTCATTGTTTACGAATGAAGTGCTCATCTTCCTTTTCTCTACTCCTCTTTTTCCTAAATAAATTGTTTTCTGTTTGGTCACATCGCAGCGTGTTGTGCAGTTTCCTTTACCCGTTTACCTTACTTTTGTTTGGCACACAAAGAAAGAAAGTTTCCTTTACGTTCCACATATATTTATGTAAGCAGAATGCAGGTGATGTGATGACTCTAATAAAAACACAAACCAGAACAGGGAGGAAGCAGTAGTTAGAAAAG
>JAQIXW010004505.1:0-11503 GCA_034700685.1 Willowsia buskii
TTTGCAGAAGTAAAATGTTTGCATACATGTTTGTTCTTTGTCAAGAGAAGAGCGAGGAGAGGAAGTAAATTGTCACAGTAAACAGGAAAATTCTTTCTGGGGAATAATGTGAAGAGTTTTTTACTATTAGCTGTCATCTCTTTAGTACGCGGGACCAAGATCAAAGTATTGTATAGAAACGTTTAACTCCGTTTCTTGAAAGAACAAAGAAAGAGTCAGGAGTTAGAGGTCCATGGGTGTTGGCAATGATCTAGTGATAGTGGTCTAAATATTGTATAATATGCGAAGAAAAGTTACTCGTGCAGCGAGTTTTTAATAATAAAATAATCTCATACTGCGACACTTAATTGTGAATTTAAAATTTGTGATATGAGGATTAGTTTTGTTCATGTATGTACAATAAAGCACTTGTATATAACATCATTGACACCTCGGCTAAACCATTTTAAAAATGGACACATGGGTCGCTATATCCCTAATCCTATGCACTTTCGGTTTCCTCAAGGAGTTACGACCTTCCGAACCGTTTTTGACAGACTACATCATTGAGTACAAAAATGTTACAGCAGAGGAGGTTTTATATACATAAAATGAAAATCTTGATAATTTTGTTTACTCTTGTGTTGTGTCACATAACATAACATTATTTCGCATTTTAGATCATTCACGTGGCCTTTCCAGTATCGACCTATACTTCTTTAGCATCCTTGGCCATTATACTTCTAGTTACGGACTTTCTACGCTACAAACCGATTGTAATTCTGGAGGCAGTTTGTCGCGTGCTAACTTGGGGCATATTGACATTTTCCACAGGACTTACTGCAGTCATCGTAAGAGCATCGACATAATATATTCATATGTATTTTCTAATCTTATTGATAAATTCCCCTCTAAATATAATGCCATTTAAACTGAACAATGTAGATCGTCGAAATAGTTTATGGTATTGCATCATCTGCGGAACTTGCCTACTCCACCTACATATACGCGCAGGTAGACCGGGAGTACTACAAGCGAGTAACTTCTCAAACTCACAGTGCTCGTTTAGCTGGAAAGTTTTTTGGGGGCCTGATCGCCCAGCTACTGGTCACATGGAATTTGATGAATTATCACCAACTTAACTATGTCACCCTTGTTTGCATTACAGTGGGCATGTTATGCACACTTTTTCTTCCAAAAGTGAAAGCAAACAAGCAGTACTACATGCGATCAGCCAAAATTGCTGCAATAACCATTGAAAATGAACCACTAAAGAGTAACGGTGAAAACAGTCCAGCATCCCGAGTCAGCGTAAAAGACTCATTTGTTGAGATCGCCACAGACATCAAATTGGCTTACGGCAATGGATACATTGTAAAATGGTCATTATGGTGGGCCATTGCTTCAGCGGGTCAATATCAAGTCATCAACTATGTACAAGCCTTATGGGAGAAAGTGAGAGAGGATGGGGGAAATGAAGAAGAACTTTTTAATGGAGCGGTGAAAGCAACACATACATTTTTAAGTGGGTTCACACATAAATTTTGTTATTAGCAAATCAGGTTTTCATCAAAGCAAAGATGGGGCAGTAAAAATTAACATTGCTTGATGTACTTTCAGGTGCACTACTTTCTTTTGGATTTCAGTATACAAACATAGCGTGGGAAACTTGGGGCGAAGTCACACTCACTCTCATATCAATCGTGCAAGGCCTAATGCTCATGTGGATGGCGAAAACTAACAGCTTAACAATAGCTTATCTAAGCTACATAATTTTTAGAGCAATTCATCCAGTGATGATTACTGTAGCAAGGTGAGCATACTATTTGATCATTGTTTACCGTTTGCCATTAATTTATATGATTGTTAGATTAGATTATTGTTTTCTTTGAAAATTGACAGTGCGGAGGTGGCCCAAAAAATACGCAAAGAAAGTCATGGTCTCATTTTTGGGCTGAACATGTTCTTTGCACTAGCTCTTCAAACTGCTCTCACCATCATCGTCTCTGACATGAAAGGACTGGCTCTTGATGAGAGAAGTCAATACATTGTTTACGGAATTTGTTTCATCATTCTTGGACTACTAGTAGGAGGCTCGTCCTTGTGTTCGCTGAGCAGAAGAATATTTAAAGCAAATGCGAGTGGAGGGAATGAAGAAAGTAAAAATGACAATATAATATTCTCCAGTGTTTCTTCCCAGCCGAGTTTTTCAAACAATTGTACAAACTTTTCAACTGGCGATAGTTTGCCAACAAATGAAAGCATTAAGACTGATGCTGCGGTAAACGTTACACAAAGCGAAAATACAAGTGTTCAGTAAAATAAGACGTTTAAATATTAATGTTGGATTAAAATATTTTAAATTTTGAATATAATTTCTTTTTCAGAATTTTTATTTCATTATGCAACCAAAACTTGTACATGAATTATAGAAGCTTTGTCAACTGCACTTCTGTATTCCTTCACCATTAAAGTTGCAAGAAACAGTTATGCTACTGACACTCATCTAGCATCTTCAGTGGGTGTAAAACTCCAGTTGCTCCAACGGCTTCCTTCCTACATGGTGCCAAACAACAGCTCAGAGAAATGAGCTTAGGAATAGAAATAACTGCTTCTTTACACAAGCAAGTAATTTTAAAACATCATCTTTGCATTTACCAAGTCGTCATCATCACCTTCAAAGATTCAAAGCTAAACAAATCAATGCTGCTTACATCATGTTGTTTACAAAACCTTGAATCTATACTGATATTGACAAGATATTGAAATACTTTGCAAGCTGAACCATCACACTTCAGAAAATGAGAAATCCAAAGATTTGAAACTAAAATGAATTCTTTACAATAACATTTGCTTATTAATCAATATGGTATTCATTTCCATTTTTACTTCTATCTTTAAGATAAGAACTAAATACCTGTAATATTTATATGTATACATGTATTATTATTCTAAAAAGGACATACACAACTAACATAACCCTCCATGAACAACGATAATTTGCAATCCATTTTGTATTGCAACTTTTGGGAACAAAATTTTATATTCTCGACTTTCTCAGACATTCGCAAGGCCGAAGATAAGTACGTACGTGGGCAGGTATTTGTTCTTTGCCATATTGCACTATTGGTGCGGGTAAGTAAGTTCGCCTGGATTACAAAACTTCAAAACAACGGAACTAATTTTGCTCTTGTACTTGTGCTTAAGTGCTTGTGAATTTATGCATTATGAATACAGTCAAGTCGTTCTCGATGATTATGTCATTATCGTCATCATGATAGGTAGTAGTAGTAAAGTAATGTTTGCAAACAATATGCGTATCTTGAACCTATCTCCAATCTCTGAACACTTTATGCATAAGAATAGATTTGCTTCATTACCATTTAAATTTGGCAAGACGGACTTTTCATTGTTTCTCACTTTGCAAAAAAGCAAGCAAAAATATTTTAAGTGGATAGTGGAGCTTATAGCAATCCAATCGAGTTTTAAAATTTCATCTATAGTGTAGCCCACCTCCTTTCTACACAGAAAAAATCTCTAGTTTTTTATAGATGCATAGACCAAGCTATGTTTTACGTTTGTCTGTGCGAAATTCTAAAAGCAAAGCTTGACCACATTTCAGCCAAGTGGGAACATCCATTGATGCATACAATTCAAATGATTGCCAAATCATCATCACAATAACACAGACCAAAAATTTACGTTCCCAAATCCAAGGGCAGTATCACTGCCACCACCAAAAGTCACGATCTTCGGGCAATAAAAACAACTCCGGGACTTGGATGAGGTGATAGTGGCTAAGACATAAAAAACTTGAGCATTAGCTTTACACCCCAATTGAGCGCTCTTTCAATACCATTATGTAGAATATAGAAAGGGTAGATCTAACCCTGCTGGTGTGGACTCTGTGGACTAGACCTGCATCCAGACTGGTAAAAGAAAGGATAGCAATAAAAGTTTGTCTATTATTGCCGAAAATGAATGTACCCATCCATTCAGCACAACGTCGTCCTGGGTCGTTTCCACAATACAATGTTATTTGCCTTTGCATCCATTCATTTTTCGTTTACCCTATTCCATATTGCATACATGCATAAGTCCCACAATATAAATATTAAAGTAGATTCATAAGAGTTGCATAACGTGTGAGTGCTGCTTTGAGCTTGGAGTGAATGAAAAAACAGAAATGATCATGATGTTCATGAACGTACATATTGTCCATCTGTGAGATATACAACACTATCATCTTGAAGATCTTTTTTCATAGTGTTTCCTTTTTTGTGAATGTAAATGTACACACACAAGGTTATGTTCATATGGATTCTATAAAATGGCTATGATATGACAGTATTGCATTCTGAACCGATACATGGATTTTCACGAATTTCCTCTCGTTCGTGGTAAAAAAAGTGTAATACATACAATGTCAGTCAAAGAGTTTGTATTTTAGCATTAGGGATTTGATATTTGATCGCGGTCGGTGTTACCTAGAATAAAAATAAATAATAAGAATAACTATGAACTAGTGCTGCTAAACACACAGTCTATCAATTCTCGTTTTATACTCCATTTGAAAAATACTCCATAACTTATATATAGTTTGTGCTTTAGTTAGTATATGAAAATTTTCTAGGCTTTGAGCCAATAAAACTGGTGCATATTAATAAAATGGTAATGTGTTTGTTTCTTTGTATGTACTTTTTTTAGCTCATAGCAAATAAAACATAATCCGCATCGTTATCCAGTTCCAGTCATTATCTTCACATGTGCATCAGATGTGTGGAAAAAAGGTTGAGGCATTATTTGTTTTAGTAGGAGTGAAACAGGATACAAGACATTAAAAAAGGATTGTGAGTGATGATGAGCTGCATTAGCAAACAGACTCGCACGGCTCTTTAAATGGAAATGTGTACGGTTTTCCAGACAGCTAAAATCGCAAATTTTGATTCCCTTCTTTTGTTGAGGAGCTCACACATGTGCATTGATAGTGATATAAAGTCACTATAGATCTTCTGACATGTGGCCCACAAAATGGAATGACGCCTTTTTGATTAAAGTAAAAACCATAACCGCTCCTTCTTTCTCGTTGTGACGAATGAGTCAACTGCAAAAATAAGTTTGTTTGTGCAAATTGTTGAACAATATTGGTCCCTGAGTTCCCTACTGAGACCACGACTGTCTTTTTTTCGCCTGTAAAACAGAAGAGGCAAAGTTGAGAAACGGTCAGACTGGGATCCTGTTCTCAAGTGTCAGATCACATCATCATTCTCATAACTATTTTAAGCTGTGCTACGGAGCATGTAAAAAAAGAAATTTTTCCTGCAATTTGTGCTTATATAGTCGCAAGAAGTTTATATGTATGTAGTAACGTGTGTTCAAGAATGCAAATTACCGAATGATTACGGATGTGACTCTGATAATAATGTGTGATGTGATTTGTTTTTATGTGCACACGCTTTTGACATGCTCCTTACCATCGTTTAAAATGTAGGCACTAAGAGTAGCTTCTTTACAGGGTAGCTCTTGAGCATTTTATGTAAATTATGCAATAAAGGCCCAAAAAGTGTCACCCGAAAACTTAAAAAGCGCAGTCGCAGTCATGAACAAAGCCTTATTAAACTAAAGTCAACAAACTCCTTGCTTTTCATGCGAATTATATTTTTTATCGTTTTGTGATAAAAAAAAAAAGCTAGTTTCAGCAAGACTTTTTGTGCTTCCACAACTTTTCTACCTTTTTTTCTTGTCATAGCCGTATGACCAAAGTTTTCAATAGGTTCGATTGCGTCATCAGGAGAAGATTATATAGAAAAGGTGAACACAAGTTTTTTGCGTATAATTGCAAAAATACGCCAATACGGTGCATAGTGGTATTAAAATAATATTCAAATAAATCTGTGTCAAAGACAAAAGCAGAAAAAAACGAGGTACACGAGCCACGACGAATGAGATAAACAGACTGGAAAGAAAAATTGAAATACGTACACATAATAGCAATAAAATATCATAAAAGATTAGCAATATTTTATGCAGATTACATGCTAATACAAAGCAAAGAATTGATGAGTAGATAGAACAAGCATATTTTTACTGCAGTCTTATATCTTCGTAAAAAATTGTCAAATTTTCGACAAAAATGCATAAAAGTAATGCACCTAGAGTTCAATATAGGTAACAATGTATGCTTTTGTGGCCTACTTATAATGTCTTGAAGAGGTTTGCATGCATAATGTATAGACAGCTCTCAACAAAGTTCGATTAATTCCTTCCATGTCCTCCGTAGTAGAGCTGGAGGAGGAACAACGTACGAAAGAAAACTAAGTAAGTAGAGCAAAACGTGCACGGTAATCAAATCACAATAAACACGAAACCAATGCTTAACTCTCATCCATACTTAACTAATGTTTTCACCATAAACCATGAAATGTTATAACAGTTAAATTTAATACCTATATGTATCCTTTCGTTGTATTGTAATTGCAGACACAAGACAATAGTTGAACAGAGCAGCCACCAATAACATCTTGAAAGCAAATGTTTTACCTATCCTGCTGCTACTGGAATTTGTTAAAAAGACACTCTTGGAATGATGAACTCATGACATGCAATGCCACTAATGCCAGACTAAACTCCATTCATAGCAGCAGCGTACCAACAAAATGTGTGACGCAACACGCAACGTTAACTAAAAGTTAAAGAAAACATTTATATAGCTAAATAAAAAAACATAATGTTATTAAAAATAAGTAAACCGTTTATGTTGGAACGAAATTTGTAATGTGCTCTGACAGTAGTATTTGGTGCGGTGCAGCATGGACACCACATGAGAAACTCATACATTATGCATGCACCACCTTCTTTACATCGTCGACATCCTCATCGTCTATTTTTTCCTCGTTTTACTACAGAAAAACTTGAGGATGCTATTACATTTTTTTATCCGTAAAGAAGAACAGAAGAATGAGAAGAAGAGCAAGCATAATGGGATAATTGTCTTAAGGAATTAGCACCACTTACCATACCTCTTCGCATCGTAAAAAAAAAAGGAGGAGTGGGAGATATTCTCCAGTCGGAGTGAGTGAAGCATGGAACAGTGCTGCTATTTTATTTAGAGTCAAGTGAAGACAGTCAAATCATCAGCATTTTATCCATAATCATCAGTCCAGTCAAAAAGTCAGTAGTCCACGTCCAGTATTTGGTCTTGGTTGGTGGCGTGAAAAACGACGTGCTGGTTTTGGTGTTGTTTCTACTGCTTGCTGGTGATGAAACAAGTTGATGTGAACATAGCGTAACCATCTTCAATCTACATTGTAATAAAAACTGTGTTAAATCTTAATACGCTATTTTTTACAATTAGTATGTTTACTATATTACTTACAGTAGAAATATACAGTTTGTTTGACATTTCCTGTTTGATAAAAAAAAACATTTGTGGGTACACACCAATTATACGTTCTCCATGTACATGTGTTGTGTGTTGAGGAAAATGAACCTGCAAGCTGTTTTGTAAAAATGGAAATATTTGAATTTTGTAGACACCCTTCCTCCCAACCCAGAACTATACGCTCAAAAAATGATAATCATGTATTGGCCCAAAATATGCACTTAATCCCATGATGTATGGGCAGTTAATCGTGCAAGGAATCCAAAGTTGTACCCTGAGAATACGACTTTGTTGAATGAATCTATTGATTGAAGCCGGAATTTAAAGTAATGAGCAAGAATACTTGTAATGCTCCTCGATTCGTTGCCTTATTAGAAACCAGTTAATTGTACCAAGTCTCTGGAAACTTGTGATTGCATTGCAATACTAATAATAGCAAAAAGATCATTTTTGTTTAAGGCCTAACATGCAATCTAAGTGCTTTTTACCAAGTACACAGCTTCAGTTATAAAACTC
This sequence comes from Willowsia buskii, assembly GCA_034700685.1. NCBI lineage: Eukaryota > Metazoa > Arthropoda > Collembola > Entomobryomorpha > Entomobryidae > Willowsia > Willowsia buskii. The sequence goes on from JAQIXW010004505.1 coordinate 7,877, forward strand.
CAGTTTTAACTTGTGAAATAGTAGAGGGCTTGAGTCTAAAAGATTCTGGAAGTAAAAAAGTGCCGACCTAATTTCGTTTCGCTTCACAGCGTTTCTTTCCTAGCACAAAAATATTTTTAAACGTAATCTCGAGTCTAGTCAGTCACTCAAGTTTAATCAAACATTTAAAAGATATTTCATTTGCAATATGCGTATACAACATATTATGTAGGTATTTAAGAATAGAAGCTAGTATAAATATTTTACTTTAGTGATATACTTGTATCCAAATCTAATATAAAAATAGTAATACCTATGCGATAATATCTATGAGAAAACAGTACACATTACCATTACAGAACTGACAATATTTGATGAAATATGAACATCAAACTTTTGAACCTAGTTGGACATGAACATGTATTTTATCAAACTATATAGGAAGTGCTGCGTAAGAAAAGAAAATTATTAAACAAGTGCTTTCTCCAATAAAAAAGTTAACACAAAAATGACACCTGCCTTTCTTGGAGAGGATTGGTCGTGAGATTTACACGGAAAAAATATGTCAGAAAGAAAATTTGCCCGTGTGAAGGGCAAAGTTGGAAGTGCAGCGCAAGCTCGGGAAACGGTTTCAAAACATGTGCGATGTAAAACAATATACCAGGTAAGCAATGATCAGATATCTTTTAAAAATATTTGCATAATATAATAATAAAAATCACAAAATCACGTCACTTATTTTCCGGGTGCAACATAACAGCATAGTTTTTATAAAGTATTTAATTTTGCAATTCGTTTTTACACAATGAAATTCAGGTTTTTACATTTTCATGTGCATTTTTCAACCAGTATGCAGTATTTACAATTTATATTCCAACCTTCATCATCAATACTTTGAAATAAGATATTGAGCAAAAATTTCTTGAAGTTGGGCTTTATCTTGTAATTGTTCAATATTCGCTTCTGCCAAGGTGCTGGCAAGGTTCAGAATGTGCTCGTAATTGTCAGAATTGGAGCAATGTGCTGCTTGTGCAGCAACGTGATCAAGAATTTTTGCTTTGTTGGAATGATTTTGTCTCTTTTCCGCCAAGACAAACTGGAAAAACTGGCACAGTTGCTCCTCATTAGGGTTTAATGCTGGCATGTACCGGTCAGAAAACAGTTCTTTCAGGTTGACATCCTTGATATCCTCCAAAGGTACAGATGAAGTGGCTAAAAGGAACATCTTAGATCCACGAATCTTCGCAAGGTCTTTAATCACTGTTTTTGGTGGAACATTATTGGCATTTGTCAGGGCTAACAAATCGTTGATGTTAGGAATGATCACCACCGAGTAGTTCTGACTGGTTTGTGCTTCTTGAGCTTGGTTGATGACGTCATGGATGACAGCGAGTACGGATGGCTTCGCACCAGATAATACCTTGTTTGTCACGATAGCAGGGCTGAGCTCAAAAAGCGACATGTTGTTGAACAATGGGTCAGCCATAATCCCATGAAGGATATGATTATTCAAGAAGGATTTTGATTGTGGAGGGCTTATATAGATCAGAAAAGACTTGTGCAGCCAATGAAATACAGATGTATCCAGTGTGTGAGATGTTAGGATTGGTGTAGTTTTTCCGATAACTTCTTCCACAACTGGCTGGATCAATTTGCCAATTATAGGGTTGGGCTTTGTTGGCATGTAGAGGTAAGAGCCAAAATTATTCACTCCTGTGCGCTGCATTGAACTCAACGCTTGCCTCCAGTGGTTTTCTGAAACACGCATATTGTCGGTAATAGTACCACCATTAGCTTCAATAGCCATGTAAACAGCGTCTTTGCAAAGTTTTTCTATATCTGCTCCAGAGAATCCCATAGTTTTCTGTGCCAAACGGCCGATAAGATCAGGGTTAGGTTGATCGGCGGCAGCCCATTTGCCGGTATGAATCTGGAAGATTTGTCGACGAGCGGCTTCATCCGGAAAACCAAACGCCAAATGCTTATCGAATCGACCAGGACGTCGGACAGCAGGATCAACCGCGTCCAAACGGTTGGTGGCAGCAATAACAAACACCTGTGTATTTTCCAAAGCATCCATTTGTCCTAGGAAGCAAGTAACAACGGTGGAATATGCTTCTGTACCGTGATTGTGACTACCCTCTCGAGAAGGGCAGAGACCATCTAACTCATCAAAGAAAATTATGGACGGGGCCTTCTTTTTTGCTGTGGAAAATAGCTTGCGTAGTTTTCGCTGTGATTCCCCGAACCACATGGAGAATACGTCTCCTCCTTTGCGATAGAAAAAGTTAACACCATCGCCCAGTTCAACAGCCAGCTTGTTCACGAGTGCCTTTGCCATAAACGTTTTCCCGGTGCCTGAATACGATGATGTAAAATTGAATAAACTTAAAATTTATTTGATGATTTTATATTGAGCCGATGAACGTGAATGGTGTTTTTATTGGAAAATTAATTTCTTTTCATACCGGGTGGTCCGTGAAGGAGAATGCCTTTGGGTGCCCTCACTCCCCATTCCTTTAAAACGTTTTCTTTCACAAGAGGCAGAATCACTGCTCGCTGGAGGTATTCCTTTTGATCTTGCAATCCTCCTATAAGCTCAAGTGTAAAATCTTTTGGAACCTGATCCGGAACGATATCTCCTTCAAGGTCTGGAACATTTCCAGGAAGCGTTGGAGGTCGATTAGGAGGCCTTCTTGCATTGGTTCCAATATCACCAGTTCCATCGGCGACGCGAACAAAAGGTGCATCTGGTTTATCGCCATTTATAACGTACATCTTTGAGTTTTGTTCTTTTGCTGTCTGATTTATTGGTGTGGTCAAGGTCACATCACCTTCACAAATAGGCACCTCCGCTGGCAGACCTAAAACTACTACATATGCTGACTTCGTTTGAGGAGTGTTGGGATCGTTAGACGTTGAACCAGAAGCATTTTTTTGTTCGGACGGGGAAGGGAGAATTGGACTCGTGTTGCCCATGTTTGAGTTATCAGAGTTTTATCAAAAATACAAAATAATATTTATCAACATAGAATGCATTCTAGTGACGATGCATTATCTGTGAGCGCAGATTTCGTCCAGGACAAAATGCACTATTGATTGATTAATATTTTTCTACGCAATATCTGCGCACAGATTTTTTAAATCTCTCAGAGTATATAGCATGCTTATTGGCTTGCCAACCATTTCAATTTCACACCTTTGGAATCATAGGTGCACACTGATCGAAAATGTCACAAGCACAATATATTAGAAGTAATGAGATTGACTTGGTGTTACTGCATCATATTGCATTAAAAAATAAACCTGGCACGTAGACGAAAATAAGTATTATGGTTCACTGTGCAAGCTGTTCTGAACCTTCATTACGTAACAATGTTAAAACGATTATCAACAGCAACCCCAACCCCTGTACAAGTTTAATAGCTTTGTTTTTGAATCGCACATGCACTATTTTAAACTATTAAATGCTATTAATTCAGTTTTAAATGAAGTAAGAAATAATATTCAGTAATTTGCGACATGCGAAGCTGCTACCAGTTTAGTTAGGCGCGCACCAGTTACTCACGAACTTTTAGAAGGGCCATTGTGTGTTATACAATTATTGATAGGTCATTGTCATTAGCCTAACAGGCCTTCAACTACGTA
>JAQIXW010004506.1:0-11499 GCA_034700685.1 Willowsia buskii
TTGTAACTCGCATCTCGATGCTTTTGTTCGTATTCCCCTTTCTTCGTCTCTCATAAATAAAGCCCTGCAATTTTTTTGAGAAGAGAAAATTTATAGTGAAACACATTGGGCAGCAGAAACTGTCGTTGGTATTCAAATTTTTACAACAATGCCACTGTATTTGACTTTTATTTTGTTGGAAAAAATATTTTTGCAATCCTTTTACTTTCTTAATGTTCTTCATTGAACTAAAATGTAAAATTATATTTTATAGCATTATTGTAGTAATTGTTTAGTACACGATTAGTTCTTTATTTCTATTTGCTGGCATAACTTTTCAGACAATTTAGATTTTCACTTTTTATTATTTTGATTTTTTCCTGAAGAAAAGGAATGAAGTGAATCATCATGATAAAGTTATCCTGCAACGAAGATTATATGAATATAGGTATGCATATTTCTGTACTTTGGTTAGAGAGTAAGTTAGAAGTATTTTGGAGTTGCGTACAGGAATAGTTTTATAACCACTTGGCTTCAAGACAGGCTATATTGGAAGTGGTGTTGTTGCCTCTCACACACAGACGGAGTTGCTTGGTTGCCTGCTTGGGAGGATTCTCTGCAGGATATTTTCAAAGTGCATGTTGTTACACACGAGGGAAAAAATGATGAATGTGTTTCCGAGCAGATTCTAGTATTCTTGGGAATCATTTTGTTCATGTCCATATTCTTCTTGTGTTATAATAAAAATAATAATAGTAAGCGTTTATATCCTTCCTGAGTAACTGAGCAAGCATACTTTTTGGATGACGTACGTACGAAAAACAAGGATAAAGAAAGCTGAAGAGGAGAAAGGTGAATGGCTTTGGTGGTGGGATGCAATAAAGTATGTACTTTATAATCTTATGGATTGAGTGTATATTGCATTACAAGTGCCACGCTTTAACTTTCAGCAAAAAGTGTACAAATGTTAATAATATGGAAAGTTTATCGGAGAAAGGAAAGGTACGGAAGATATGATTTGACGTTCTCTGTATTTTACGTTTGCATATTATATTCTGTACACACAAAGGTCTTTACAGATACGTAGTTATATACATTACTTACTACGCGCGTATACATACATACATTTCTTCTATATTTCGTCATATGAAGGTGCTGTGGATAGCATTTTATTGGAAACCTCAGATCTCATTTTTTGTAGCCTGCTGGCTTTCACTCTGTTTGGTTGGATCACACAAGGCATCTGCTACGTAAGTTTAGTTTCTTATAAATCTTGCATTCATCGTACATAGCACAACGTACAAGCATATTTTATAGTATCCTGAGTGAGCAAAAGATGAAGCCTTCACAGAATGAAGGGGAAAGGGAAAATAACAGGGTTTGAGTTGAGAAAGGTACTTGCCGAAAAAAGTAGGGGGAAAATTGTATATTCATGCAGGATAAAAAAAATACGTTCCTGCACCTACTTATATACTAATTTCATCACTACATATGGATTGGGCGTATTTTGTATATATATAGAGAGTTTTATTTTCGATAGTTACAAGGATCAGAAGATGCTTGCGTCATTTTGGGAAGATGTGAAGCAAGGAGAAACGGGTATCAGTGGGGAACACTTTCCAGAGAGAAAAAGAGAAGATGTTTCTGTAAATGTTTGGTTTTGACAGTTGTTGCTACACTGAGCTGTCACATTACGCCTGATTGTTACAATGTAAGGTAATTGCTCAGCAGCACACAGTTGATGATCACGAAGATGATCCCTCATCCTTTTCAGACACACGCACCCACTTGACAATAATACTTGCTGACTGAGATGCATTGCTACACAAGAGCATAGTTTTGCTTCGATGATATAAGCATAATTGCACATACGCCTATACATGTACATAATATATAACACCAGTAATAATACGTGCATATATTTGTGTCATGTAATTCTTTAGTATTTTTAAACCAAAGAGCTTGAAATCGAGTGGAATAAATATTTGTGTCACATTTTTCAGTAGTGCCATTTACGTTGCGTGTAGATGGTAGTATGCGTATGTATAGCTTGTTCTATTGTGTTGTTTAGGAACCGCAAGGAGTTATGGTACTGATATTGACTGTGAGTATAAGGAACGTCAGAAACCATCAAGAATTTTGGGTGCCAACGATATTGCTGTGCCACTTCCCGTCGTTTTGGACCTCATTTCTCGAACAGTTTGTGTAGTTGGTTCGTAGAATGAGATGAGCAATGATTTTCATCATTTTATATACAACTTCCTAGTGCCGTTTCCCTTAACCATACGTTTTGAATGCACTAAAAGTGTAAGTCAACCATGCAATGCATTACCACATTTTGCTATGACTGCGCCCCAAAAGCCTCCAGGAGTGTGTAGTTCGACAGCAGTAATGGTAAGAAAACTCTGAGAAAGACAGCAGAGGAAGAAGGTGGCTAAAAACGAAATAAGATCCGTAATGTTGATATCAAACACACTTCTTAATATAACATGCTCACAAGAATGATGCTATAACGTCAAGGATTGTTTGGTGGAGCCTTCCGGTCCGTTCTTCTCAAAGAAAAATTGACTGCCATTATGGACGCCCTCCGACTGGTAATTTATCTTTTATTTTCTTCATACGCGTCCATCCACCCCAACTCGTGTGCAACCAGAGAACACGAAAATAAAGGAAAAGCTTTTGTCTTGCAAAAAGTCATCGCTAGTATGCAATCAAAAAATATCTCGTTGGTAGCTTCATATCAGTTGCAAATAATAACACGAGCTTGAACTGATGAACCAGTCTAAAATTAAAATAATGAAACTAAAAACAAAACTCCTACGTCAAAACTACCACTGATTGGAAGGGTTCGCGTTTGGTAATTCAAGATGGAAGTTGGTATGTATTTTTGTACTTGGCATTTTCAGTCTTGCCCTATGTTTATATGCTTACCATTTATAACTTGGTACTTTCTATGTTTTCCTTACATATTACCAATGTTACTAAAACTCCATGCTAATATGCGTACCTGTTTGAAAAACGTTGGAACTAATTTCTACACAATAGTTGAAACCTAAGTCATTTTAATTTCATTTTCCTCTGTCATATGATTGTAAATTAGCAAACAAGTAGTAAGTTTGTCATATTGTCCATTTCCTAAACATTTCAAATCCCAGGAAGTGAAATCACGAATTAGTATCATGCATGATTACACACTGCCTAATCTAATAAACCAAAACTCAAATTATCAATTTAAAAATATGCATTCACCATAAATTTTCCCGTTACGGTTATTATTTACAAGATTCTTCGTTTTTATTGCCATTAAGTAGAGTCATGCTGATTGCATTGTGGTAGTAAGAATTTTTGTGATTGTCACCCTGATAAAAGAAATCGATGCTCCATTAGTGTTTTCTTTTCTCCATTTTTCACTTTTATCCATTACATAGGTTTTCTCCTTGGATATTGCAGTAATGGAAGAAGAGAAACACGTTCGTGATGTTACCAAGAAAAGTGAAAAGAAATTGGTTTTAGCAGAGCACATATAAAAACATTAAAAAACTGGAACAATAAAAAGGAGAGAAAGTGAAAAACACGAGTTCATACAAACTTTCCTTTTCTTAGGTGAAAGTGTGGTCGTTGTCTTCATCCTCACTCCTTTCTCTTCCCTTTCGTCCTTTCTAATATATCTTCACCACTTTTTTACGCTCTGTTGTATGCTATGTACATTTGTTCATTCCTCTATCTGTTTTAAAACCATATAGACTACGTACACTGAATTGCTGTAATGTGAAGTGTAAGGAAAGGCAGCGTCTTATTCTTCGGGAAGGAACGCGACGCCAACAGCGACAACTACTTTTCTGTTCACTTCTTTACCCATAACACAATATAAATATACATATACACAGTCTCGCTTTATTTTTATTTCTATACTTTCACCCCAATTCTTTTCCTTTCTCCCACTACTATATACTCAAAACTGACTCTCAAACGTTGTAAATCATCCCAAGTTTCCTCATCTTGGCGTTATGGCCATTAAAAATCATTATTGCATCACAATGGCCGTTATAAATTCACAGGTAGGATAGCTCCCGTTGTATATCGTAAATATACAATAGCACAACTGAAGCTGCTTCTTCTAAGAAAACGTATTTCTTCATGTGTTTTACTATATACTGTTATATTCGACCATTATGCAATGTACTATTATAAGCCTATTTTTCTGTACTACTAATCATATTATTGTCATCAACACGTTTTCAGTGCAAAAGCTTGTTCCACAAGAAGACATACACTCACGTTATATTCACTTCACCACACAATAGTCAAGGGGCTTATTTTTGTCTTTTCACATTCTCTTCTTGTTCATTTACGCGCTTACTGTTTTCTTTTACTACTCACTAGTCCACGAAGCATACACATACCAAGACAAATATTATATCTTTTTATGAATACCAGTCTTGACAGCATTTTCAAGCAACCCCTTTTTAAAAACACTTGATGATACATTGCAATATATTGTTCTTCTTGAATGTAAGTATATTCCTTCTACCAGTTTCCCTTCACACATGTTTAATGCAGCTAGGTGGTGATTATCATTATCGTGAATGCCGTAATAGGCTCATACACAGGACGCCATATATTTCCAAAATAATGTGCTTTCTTCCTTCTTTTTCTTTTTTATTCACGGCCACATGACCAAAAATGTAATAAGCCAACAAAGTCTTAGATGTGTTGATGTGTGTGAAAATGAGTTTGTTCCATATTCCTGTTTTCTCCACTGGTTTCATTTCATCATTTTTACAACCACAGTACATTTATATAGTATTTCCTCGTGCATTGTTTGGTCAGCAGTAAAACTATATTCTTCTAGAGAGGAATAAACGCTATCTGAAAGTGATGATTACACTATATTATGACTTTTACTTTCTTCGTCTTTTAATATTTGTCTAAAATTATATGCATATTGTCCTCGAATTTATATATGTAAGTAAAATTGACCTTTCAATGTTTGTCACGGAGAAGGCGGAGTTTGCTATCAGCCCTCTGTATTCTGGTGGGAAATTATAAGTATGTACATGATACTTCACTTTGTTTCTGCTTATGTATTGACATATGGAGTACGGAGGGATACTTATGTATATACTCTTATTTCTTTATCACTAAAATAAAAGTGCATATTCACTGGATGTTTATCTACATACAGAAAGCTCATAGTGTTGTTCCAAAAATGTATATGGTAATAATAAAACAGTATTGTGCATCTTTTAAAAGGAGACTTGAGTTGGGACCTACAGTAAAAGAAACTTTTTTCTTTCAAAACTTATCTGGTAAGCTGTGTATATTGTTGTTGCAAGTGCAATTTTCTCCCACACACTTTTTTACTTCCACGAACATCTATAATATTTTTATACTCTTCCATTAGTAGATAAATTGACTATATGAGTGCAATTATGCATGTATGAAAGCAGGCATCATATTTATATGTAAAGAAAGAATGTGCGCAAATGTTTACTTCAACTTTTGCCTCAGTAGATGTTAATAGAATCTCAAGACAAATATTTGACTCCGCAGTTCGTAGTAAAAACTCATCCGTGTAGTTATAAACAGGCTCGTTCATCATCCATCTCGCATCCTTCCTTCTGTTTTCCCACGTTTCTCTTTTCTCAAGAACGAATGCACGTCAAAATATTATGCGACGGTAGCTTTCTTTCACTAATACAAAGTACAAAATATACTATCGTATAGTATAAATATGTGTGTGTATCACAACATCTATAACCTTTCAAAATATTTTTAGCGAAAAGCAAATGTCGTAGTATATTTAAAAAACTAGGTTTTATTGACTACAAATGTTATATAAAATATATTACAGTGCAAGCAGTTTGTGGATTTTTAGTAATCTACTAACTCAATGAGCATCGACACTCGTGAATTTCCTAGATGTTAATATAATCAAATTCATTACGTACAGACCCTACCCGTATCGTATGCTTACCGATCAATGTTCACTAAAGCAATTTAGTACTTACACATTAATACGTAGTGATAGATGTTATGAAGTCAAATAGAATTATAAGATTGATTAGGAGTTATGATTATATAACTGATGCGTTCCCAGCAAATGTTAAAATATATGTAATCCCCAACAAGTACTCAATTTTTGTGATGTGTGCTTTACCACAATGGCTGCAAACACACCCGTATTTCCCGTTGCTTACATATATCCCACGTATTAGTTTCTTGGACAGCCTACACGATATGTACTGCAGAGAGTGGTCTTTAACTTTGGCTCGAGCATGCATCAGTTGTCAGAAAAGTAGAGTAATCGGGGGAAGAGAATGAGTGAGTTTACTACTTCATGATTTAGATAGTCCTCAGCAACTAACGAGCCGCGATTCCTCCACTTGATTCTAACCCCAATGAAATGAAATGAATGAATGAGGCCAGCACTTTGATCATCAGCAGTAGTGGTATGGTATGTAGTAGTAAGAACATGATGAGCATGGTGAGTTGATTCTCCTCCTGTTGTGGTTCCCTCCAAGCAGCAAACTGTACTTTTATTTCGATATGTGTATATAAACAAGCGTACATACACAACGTGCTACTTTCATCTTTTCCCATTAGCCCAAATGCACGGAAAGCATGAATTCATTCACTTTTATGGATATGGGGAAGCACTCTGCCAAATGCGTAATCGTATTTTTGGATCATATTGCACTGATTTTTCCGTTTCATGGACACTACGAGTAAAGCACTGGTAAAATAGAATACACACATAGCTTAACTTATTTCCGTGAAAGTCTAGAAAAATGGTATTGGGTAGAATGGTGGGCATCTACAAAAATCTCGGAACGGACGCCTGTCTAGGAAGATGATTTTGAGTAAATAAGCAAGTGAGACGGGCATAATGTAAGTGGAGAGTGATCATCAAATTTAGGGTCATCTTGGGAGCAGTACCACCAAATACCACCACTACTCTTGTTTCTGGTTTTTCCTACTTTTTTGCTAAGACTTAGAGTATCGGCTATAGAAAACAATATGCATAGAAAAAATGGTTTCGTATAAATGCTGTATTTCATCTCCAACAGAGACTTCTAGTAACCATTTGGGAGTACCAGCCAGCACCTCAGCAGCATCTCCAATGTAAATGTTTAATTTTTTATCGCTTTTATGATTTCATTTAGATAACCACATAATCAGCATAACCATAAGGAAATGTGTTTTCTTGCTAGTTGTTTTTCTGTTATGGAATCAATATTCAATACAAGCCGTTGATTTCTAAAATATTACTGATTTTCTCAAGTCATACTTACTTAATCTATTAAAAACATTTTTATACGAGGGATTCAACAACACAATCGTAACATGCTAAAGCCACGACTCTTATGCTTGTTACCTTCACTGTATGAATAAACTACACAAATTCAATTCACAATCAAGTAACCAGAAAAAGTAATAGAAAAGCAAACCATAAAAGTACCCAACGTTTGCACCAAGTTTCCGAGTTTTTGCAACACCGAACATGTCTCACCTAAAAAAAACTAATATGACTCTGCGTCATCTCGAAACAATGAAAGAAAGAATAAGCATGTACATTGTATGCATGTATGCATATAATTTCTCCATCTTATGCTTGTTCCTTTAAAAGTGAAAGCCTAAACGTGTCTCTACCTTCATTTCTGCCTAGTAGTGGAGTGCTGATGTTGCATTATACTTTTTTTAGAACACACGCTAGTTTTAGTTAGTCAGTCAGTTGTTTTCTCTGTACTTAGGTGATACTTTTTCCTTTTTTAGTGAAGCTAATTTACTCTGGCATAACCACCTGAAAAAGTTTCTCCATACATACGAAAAAAATATACACATGTATTCTCTCGTAAGTTTGTAGCTCTGGATCTCGAGGAAAAATAGATAATATACGGTTCGCATCTCTGCAACGATGAAACCATTGAAGCAAAGAGCGAAACCAAAAAAAAGAAAGAAAATCTCTTGCTAACAACCATTTCCTCATGATGATATAAGAGTATAAGAGAAGTGTGTGAGAGGGAAAACCAAAAAATAAAAAGGGAACGAATGAGAAAGAAAAGTAGCAAAAACTGATAAAACAGGGGAAATACTAATCTGCAGGAACATGGATTCGTTTCTTCCTTTCTTTCTTTTCTTCTCTTATTTCCCTGCTGCACTTGTATGGGATAGTAGAGAACGAAACCACAAACAGATGAAAAGCAACAAGGAACCAATGTTTCACTTTACGACTAAAAATAACTCGAGATATGCATATATATATAGTTTATATATATTTATGGAAGTATCGAACATTCATTGTTGGTCCATATAAGACAGTATTATTTGTGCTTTGTAGTTGCTCAGATCCGATCTGTTATCTAATATGTCCTAGTGGTGATGCCACCGTGGTTTCAGTGTAAGGAGGAATAGTTTGTTACGTTAGGAAAAAGTAGTTATTGCTGGTGAGGGTTGCCTAGAAGAGAAGAAAAGTACAATCAGAGACAGATCACAAACAACAGACACATTCACGCATCATAATAAGCAACTGTATACCTGACACTATAGATAGGGCAAGTCGAAGGTATATTGACTCAAGTTGTGTATGTTCATAGTATAGTATAATATCATAGAATAATGTCATAGGTGTACCTACTAACACCACATATTAAACAGAGTGGGAAATGAAAAACAATCTTGTGTGCACAGATGGGCTCAAAATAAAATTTTATATACCTTATTCACTCTTTCACATGGAATCAAAAACATCATATACAAAGTGAATCGAAAAGAAAAAAAGAGAAACAACCTATTGTATTTTTTTCTATTCTATTTGTAGTGCTGCAAGCTGCAAGTGTGGTGCCTCAACAGCATGAAATAGTGAAGCAATAATATAAGTTATAAAAAGCCGACCAGGTTTCTCAATGTTTTATGTGCCGAATGCTATTATACCTCAATCGTTTTTGATGCTATGTGGGCTGGTAGAGTGCTCAATATTATGGTATCCAGAATAGTAAAGCACATGACACAAACAAATTCCTGTACAATCTGCTTATACAAAGCGTTTTAGTTTATATAGAAGATGTTTATGTAGAGCCGTTTTACTTGTAAAAGTATTCCCAAGCATATTAAATGGGAGGCAAGGTGAATTTCACCTTTGCTGTTCATGAGGCTCTACTCGAGTGAAAGTTGGCTTCCACACATTAAATCGACATGTATCATCGGTGGTTTGGTGTGTGTACCATTATCTGCAGTGTATTGTATACTTTCTTTCCTTTCTCCAGCTATAAGCAACCGGTGTAACTTTAAGTAGATACACCAGGCGGAGAGCACGGAGATAAAGCAATAGTACATTGGAGGAAAGTCTTGAGAGATGCAAGTTTTATAATGTTAAAATGAATTAATGTATGCCCATATTATGATTTTTCAAACTTAGCCTAACCAAAACATACCATTGTCATTTCTTTCATTACTTAAACCGACGTAAAATTCAGTAATATGCAATTTTGGAGTATATCAATTTTTAATTCGTCACACATACTTATTTCTTGGCAGAAAGTACTATCTCTCAGAAATTAAAAAATCCACAACGAAATTAGACCAAGGTTTGGTTGAACATATCTTCTCTTGGTTGACCCTCTTTCTTTTGACTTGCAGCCATTATAATGCATTAAAAGTCCCCTCTTTATGCTAATGAACGAAAATGTGCAAAAATCTGTGCGAACTAAAGTTATGCGCCTGTCTATTTTATTTCCCTAAAATTCTTTTAAAGGATAAATTATCTTAACATAAAAACGTGGTTCAAGTAAAAAGTGCAGAATGCCACTTTCATACATAATTATTTTTTCAAAGAACTTCCCAATGCCACTTTTCCTTCCAAATGTATTGCCATACTTGGAAAGCTAAATATAAAGTCCCATATAATATACTAAACTCTTTTGTAGCTAGCTTACTAGCTGTTTTCATTCCTTGGCTTTCCACTTGCCTGAAGCTATACGAAATTGTGACTTCAATTTTCATTTTATCCTTATGATTCAACCTCAATTCTGTTATCGCACGTATATACGAATATATGTATTTTTCCAGTTATATCATGTAGATAGCTTGGTGTCCCTAAATACTGAAAATAGTTCTCTCGCTATACCTAATGCCACTAGATAGTACAGTAAAAATATTACGACAATATTTTCCTGGATAGGTACACATTGTTTATATTAGCGCTTTACCATAGTGCATGTCTGAGAACTAGAAATGAACGTTACGAGTTGACTGGTTGTGAAAAGCTAAAAGAGAAAAGAAAACGGGAAGAAGAGGAAGACGAAGCAAGAAAAATATTTTCTTTACTAATGCTTGCAGAAAACCACGAAGCAGATGTTTGACAACTCTGTGAAATTTCAAATATCGATCCATAAAGCTCCTTTGTGGCCTTGTTACGAAAATCTCATGATGTTAGTAAGAATCCACTCCAATTTCATCCCCATCTTAGTCTTTCCCTGCCTTCACTACACCACTTCTACTAGACCTTGTATTTTATAATATTTCCCTTCTTCCTCGCCTCCTCACATTCACTTTCTCTCCAGCTTAAAACACTCACACTGTTGTACATTAAACCATTGAATGTGCCACCGTGTGAGAGTGAAAGAGAAAAACAGTGGAAGTGCACTGCATTTTCACTTCACTCTTCCTTTTTTATACAGATAACAAGGAGACATGCACATGGAAAAAATAAATTGGCAGTGGGCTACCGCATCATTTATATATTCATCTGGTTTTCGCACCCATACCAAAATGTATGCTCTAAAATGTCATGTTACCTATCATAATATACATGTACCTCACACTGCATTTATTGCAATACCTTTTTTTCAGAAAAACATGTACCATCAGCAATGAGTCTCCTTTTTCTTATAATATGGTATAGTGCTCCTCCAAACTTGACAGCGTTTCATATTATCATCTGCACACACAACTGCCACTCTTTTCTCTATTTTTTATTCGCCTGAGCAATATGAAAAGCAGAAACATTGAATGTTCTCTTTCTCACATTGAGGATTTCTCATGGAGTCTTCCTTTCTTCTCTTTCTCTTCTTCATCTAAAAGTAGTACTCTTGCTGCTTATTTAACAAAAAAGAACTTGGAACATGGGAACGTGAAGCGTTGCATGATGGAGTAAAAAGCTCGATCTATCTGTGTCAACTTTATCCATTTTCCCAGGTCAACATCTCATTTGACAGGGAAGAGGAGGAGGGGCAGAGAGCAAGCTCTGCCGTATATTGCTAGCATATTTTGCTCTCAAACAAAACTTACACATTCTTATATTAGAGGAAAAAGATGCAATAATATACGGGAGAAAAGTGAGAGAGCAAGAAAATAAGGAAGGAGAAAAAAATAAGTAAAAAGAGAAGCACTCAATGACTTTCTCCTCTTCTGCTTCTCTTTTTAACCAGAAAACACAAAAGGGGTCACGTCCAATATACACAAAACTATATGATTAGGCTATTTACTTGGGAGAAAGGTACTAGAAAACTTTTACATCCA
>JAQIXW010004507.1:0-11495 GCA_034700685.1 Willowsia buskii
ATATGCGTACTTTTATCCTAGAGTAAACTAATTTGACCACAACCGTTTCATATTTTTTCTCTGGCTAGCA
Organism: Willowsia buskii; assembly: GCA_034700685.1. Taxonomy (NCBI): domain Eukaryota; kingdom Metazoa; phylum Arthropoda; class Collembola; order Entomobryomorpha; family Entomobryidae; genus Willowsia; species Willowsia buskii. Next base: position 71 of record JAQIXW010004507.1, read on the forward strand.
TTAAATCCTCAGCGTCTTCTTTTTCCTCATGTATAGCATTTTATCACATGCTTGCTTTGTTTCATGAAGCTTCTATTTACCAGTTCGACTGATAAACAACTAATCTGCAGGAGTTCAGATATTTATGCATAATTAATACTCAGCGATAATTTGAAGAAGAAAAAACGCAATTCTCTCATTATGTTTGTTTAAACCGCAGCAAAACAAACAAAGAAAACGCTTATGTATTATTAAGTTGATTTGCAGAATATGGATTCACAAGCGGCGTTTTGTATTCAGTGCTCGCTTCGGGAAAGTCCAAATGCCTATATATTTTCATAAGAAAATTGTATCTATAAAAAAAGATGTAGGATGTTGCATGAAAAACCCCATTGTGCATTACAAGTAAACTGCATCTGTAATCCTGAGCGTTTCATATTAGGTATGCATACCAAAAGGGTTATATCTGTACACGTACATGAATACAAAAGGAAAGAGCTGGCTGATGACTAATAATATCGTTTGTGGACGTCAGTCAGTCATTCCATTTTACTCCTGTTGCTTTCCTCGTGTTGCATTACAATATTGAATGGACTAAATGCAACGAGCTCGGGTTCATAAGCTATCAAAGTATGAGGAGATATGTACGCCCATTATAAGTATGCCTTATCCATCTTCTTCATGGGAGAATAGAATCTTGACAAAAATTGTCAATACAGCGCCAGTAAAAAGCTGAAATGAATCCACAAAGCCCCCACTGGTGTACGAATGTACATAAAAAGAATCAAGATCCCACTACATTTCTCACTTTCTCATATAATTAGGTATTATGCATAACAGCTTTGTGTATAGGTATGCATATAGTTTTCCTTTTTGTATATGTTTCATCAAGACCTCAAGAGATATCTCAACTGCCATAAATCCACGAAACCAAATATTAGCTTTTCTGCTGTGGTACATTTGCTCTCTAAAAACTCAACACGAAAAATTTTTGGTCATTAGCTGTACTTAGAAACTATAAGCGAGCAGATATATTATGAGATATCATTTTCGATTGTATGTCATTCAATGTCTGCTTGTGTACCACTTACTGATGTTCTCTCACATTCCCACATTTTGACTTTTATCCTAGGTTGAGCCTTTACATATTATTATGAACATTATTGTTCAAGACCGACCAAAATAATATTATGATTTGAGAGAGTATAGCACCAACACGATCAGTAGTAGCAGCAGCAGTGGTGGTGGCGATGGGTTTTGTGCCTTATATATTGGTTTTGTACTGATTATTACACACACAGTATTCATATTAGTAGTAGGACTTACCACATCATATCGCATTATCATCATCATTAATACGACAACTATTAGCAGAAAACAACAAGTGGACCGTGGAGAAGAGAGAAAAGATACTGATTTTTTTTTGGTTAAGCCATAAATTGGAGATATCCACGCCTAGTTTCCAATGCATGTATCATCGTATTATTACAAAGACAAATGTACTTATCACTTTTATCAATAAAATTCAGTATTCACACTAATTTTGCCAAAACCATATTACATAGTTCCTCGTTAAGTCAATAACTGCGTGATGCATTAATCGCTGCACAGAACAGAATTTGTGCTCTGGAAAAAATTGCTTGTCAAAACCAAATTTGTTCGTTTGTCGCATGATTGGATTCTGGTGAAAGGAAATTAGAAGCTCACGGCAATCTTTGGAGATAAAAGGTAACGGCAGTTTTTTATTGTATGCGATAATACAGTTTAAAGCAAAAATTAAATGGATATATATGTAGATAGTGGTTTTATTCAAAAGTTCAAGGTGTTGTCAGCCAAAAATTGTAACGCTGAAATATTGCTTCCTTTTCTATTTATATAATCACCAATGTAGCATTTTGGAGCTTGAAATATAAAAGCTTGTATATCCTATTTACTTTAATATGAATGTGTTGGGGTTTTTTGCATTTCATTTTTGTTTTATAGACAGACACAACGTCAATTTCGGCTTTCTTGTTTTCCATGCTGTAGGAGTGCTTGCAAAATAAGTACATATTTTTCAAAAGATCTTTATTCTGTATATTTTGCAGTGTTCACTTCTCATCTCTACTCTATCGTGATCGTTGTTAGTATATCCGTTATACAAGGAAGCTTCACACAAAATGTCTGAGACGGTAGCACCAAATGTGGCTGATGTTGCTGAAGATGTAGACCATTTAAATTTGGATGAAAATTACAAACCTCCACCGCAAAAAACAATTAATGAAATTCTGGAGGCGGATAAGGAGGATGAGTCGTTAAGACGCTATAAAGAGGCCTTACTGGGTGGAGCGGCTTCTGGTGCCAATGTAATTGTCGGTTAGTGCAAAAAATGCGACATCATACAATAGGTTTTGAAAATGCCAAATTTAAATATATTAAAATCTGAAATGTTGTTTTTCAAATAGAGCCGAACGATCCCAGAAAAGTAATTGTGAAGAAATTAGCCTTAGTAGTTGATGGAATGTCTGACAAGGAGCTTGACCTGACTGGAGACTTGACGAAATTGAAGGAGCAAAAGTTTAAAATTAAGGAGGGAGTCCACTATAAAATAAGAATTGATTTTATAGTACAACGTGAAATTGTCCATGGGCTAAAATATGTTCAGAAAACATACCGGAAAGGAATACCTGGTACTTGCTACACTCTGATGATAAGTCTTCTTATACAAAGTTATTTTAATACAAGTTTTTTACTATTCATTTTTGCATTGTTTGCAGTGGACAATATGACGCATATGGTTGGTTCGTATGGTCCAAAAACAGAAATCCAAAGCTACATCACACCTCAGGTATTTACGCCAATCAATGGTCTGCATAACTCCTGATAAGCATGTTATAATACCTTTTACATTTATTATATCTTTATATATCATTACAGGAAGAAGCGCCCAGTGGAATGCTATATCGCGGGGATTACTCTGTTTCCTCTCATTTCACCGATGACGATAAAAGTTCTCATTTGAAATGGGAGTGGAAATTTGAAATTTGCAAGGATTGGTAAAACTCCAGCGAGAAGTTTCAAAGAAGTACATATTATCATAATTATTGCTTCGGTTAAAGTATGGTACAGTACAGTTCAGTAATTTTAAATACAAAAGCATGAGATTTTTGCAAAAAAAAGAGAGAAAGAAACAAAGAGAAGCTCACACAGTCAACCTGCTTTATTATACATACCCATATAAAATATATAATTTGTTAATTATTCTGTAACTGCATAATTTTTTCTTTAATATGTATTTATATCTTGTACCAACAAAAAAAAGCAAATCACAAAAATATGTATTATCAAAAGTCATTCATTTACTTTATAAGATTTTTATGTTTTATTTAAATAATATTAGAAGTGTTATTTACGAAACCTGATTTACGCGTTTTTGCTTATTCTACTTTTGCTCCTTTATATATAGCCAGATCAGTTTTTATCATTTTAATCGTACCAGTGAGGTAGCTTCAGTCAATTGATGCAAGCAATTATTAGACTTTAGAATGGCACTTTTTAATACCAAGAATCACTTTTTTTAATCTACATTACATTAACAAATTATAACCATAGTCCAGGATGCCCTGGATTAGCTTTTTTGCTACTCGGATGTAACAGCAAACTGTTCAGGTTGATGAATCTAATTGATGTCTTCATAGTCACAATACGACCTTATCCAATGCGTCTTCATTCATCAACCATAAGTCTCACTTTCATTATTTCAAAGCATCGCTCCGGAATCAGAAACTTTTCATGCATCAAGAAAATATTATCAAGTTTTGCACAACAGGAACAATTTACAGACAATTAGTACATGCTTTTACCAAATGTGAAGAACTGATCTTCCAAAAGAAAGTTATTTTAAGATTGTAAACCGTCAAAAGACAGACTATCAGAAACCTTATCTTACTAAATATATATTTTACAAATAAATATACTACACAACATATTATGTGGGTTATATACATGTGTAGCATGTAAAAATTTAGCAATGCTATAAAATCAAAATGACAGAAAATTTCACAGTGCCTGAAAACTTATCAAAACTGCTTTCACAAGAATAAACTATTGACTACATAGATGTATTTCACTTAAAAGTTTAGTATACTCTGCACACAATGCGAAGACTCAGTGATACTTTACACAAACATGTTATATATTATATAAGTGTGCTTCCATTGTAAATGAACACTTTATCAAATTGTCGTCGAATGGGGAATGATATCACAATCCAGAAACAGTTCACTAAAATGTGCCTGTAAAATAGTCCATTGAAGAAACTTTGAATGTAAAATTAAGCCAAAAGTTAAGTACTAGGAAAATGTATGAATTTCTTTTTACATTTCGTATTCATATATTCTTGCGTTTTAGAAAAAAATCAAGTTTTAAAAAAGATCAGTAGTATAATAATTGTTCGTTTGATGCTTATATTTAGAACACGAGTTTTAGTTGCAAGCAATTTTAAAATAAAACTTGAACAAAGTTTGATTACCTACTAATAACAATAACAGAGTAAAACGAAGAAAAAAATATGTACTTAAAAACGATTCTCATTAAAATCATAACTTTTGAAATTCATTTGAATAAAAATATATGCATTTATATTGTTGTTTTCCTTGCCAAAGTATCATATTTCATGAAATTTCTTCTATGCAATTAAAAAAAGTCATATGCGAGTACGATTGAGGTGGAACATGGTGCCAAACTCCTATGGTGTATAGTATGGCCAATCAATGAATCATCTTACACATATAGTAATAAAACAAAAAAGTAAGGCAATGTCGTCATATTCCTATGTGAAAAAAGTGCAAATCTTTCAAGGAGTTGGATTATTGACATTATCTCATATTGCCCACAAGTAATCAAAAAATAGTTCTGAAGAGTAAAAAGTGAATAGTAGCAATATGATACGTTAGCTTCATCAGAGATCCCGTTCCCCCATGCAAATCCTTCAAAACGAAAGCATCTTTCATGCAAGCTTTCATTTACACTGCAATAGTGCACCTAATTCGGAGCAATACCTGTATCTCGGTTCCCAGCAAGCGATTCCATGACAACAGCCGTTGACCAAACAAAAAGAACCACAAAAAACATTCGGAACCCTTCATACGGATGTGATGTAAAGTCTTTCCCATTACTTTGCTAGGACACACGGTAAAATCTGCTGATCTCAGAACTCAATTTCCATAGACGTAGTCCGTATCCGTAGTAGTATGCTAGTAGAACCAAACTCAAGTGGATTGTCACAACTTGGTGACAGGAAGTGACAGGTTTCAAGGATGCCAAAAAGTACTGCAACTGTGTTTCACCAATCGTAGCGTCACGTGTCCAAATCATTAGTTAAGCCTATAGTTTTTATGTTACTTCGATACGATATTGAACATACAAAAATGTTCATACGAGCCTGATCTTTCTTAACTGCAGTTAAGTACATGTTTACATACATTCATACATGAAATTTTGTTCTTTTAAATGCAGAATTTACCTTAAGTACACATGTTTAATTGTTTCAATAAATCATGAGTTCGCCAAATAAAAGTACACAGAAATACTCTAATCAGGAAAAGATAATTTTCCAGGGAAGAACTGAACAGTTAGACTGGAAGAAAATTGGTAAGAAATATCAATTACATGTCTTCATATTGCTTTACTTATTACACAAGTGCTTTTATTTATGGGAAGAGTAAAATTAAAGTAAGCAAGGATCCATAATTAAATAATCCCTTATGCATAAACAGTTACTTTAGTATGAAATGGTTAACATTGGGAAGCTCTTATGTAGTAGAGTATATGTATAGTTAAAAAGAAATACGCATTTGTATTTCTGTTTGATTGCAAATTGTAAGTCAGTTTGCAGAATATGTTAGTGTGTAAGTAAATTTGGGGACTGGGGCTAGGTGGACAGTACATTTTTGCAAATACAATCCTGACTTTTTCTAAAGTAAAGGCTCCTTCTAATCTTTCAGCTTCCATTAACATCGACAACCTAATCCATGAAGGTGACACTAGTCAGCTACTGGAACTGATAAAGCCTGTAACTTTCTGCAAAGCAGATACGGAGTTTGACGATGGAAGAATTAGAATTGATCCGGCTTTCATCAAGGTTTTTCGTATTAGCCAACTTATCTCTGAGTTCCTTCTTGCCTCTCAAGAGAAAGCTATGGAAAGGCTAACTAATCTTCAAGTGAAGTACAATGAGACGGAAAAGGAGAAAGAAAAACTTTCAGAGGAAATCCTTCATCTCAAAGAGACTCTAACTAGTGCCAAAAAAGAATTAAAGAAACGGAAAGAGATGCTGGCTAACACTCAGAACGAAATGCTGGGTGAAAATAACGCGGATGAATACGATCAGGTAGGTGCAGCGAACGTGAACATCACGACTAAAGCTAATCTTTCTGTGCGCCTGTGAACTTACATGGCATTAATATTATATTATTCTTCCTTTGCGAGTCGGACAATAAGTCTTTACTTTTCCACAAATAGGAAACTTCCTTTGGTGGAAATGAATGCACAAATAAGTAGGTAGGAATTCTGCTTGGATGTTTTATCTGATCCAATTGAGTTTGCCTTAGGAAATGCTAAATCGAAACTTATTTTTTCCATTTAAGTTTAAAAGAAGAAAACAGTAGTTTCTCATAAAAGGAGGCTCTGAATTAGCTCCATTTCTTTTAAAAATAAACTCACTTTTCTTCCGTAATTAAAAATACACATTCAAAAAATTATGTTAGCAAACGTTAGCCCATAGGCTAGAGACTAAACAAGTTGCAAACCATCAAACTGATTGCTGTATTCTCATCATACACTTTTATGCTTTAGCAAAATACTTTTGTGTTCTTTGTAGTGTCCTTATTGCTCAAAGAAGTTTATTGGACCAGGATATCTTTTGGCTCATATCCAACGAAGACACCAAGGTCTTCCAGTGAATCCTCTGTATCCATCCTTACCAACAGGATCTGCAACTGTGGTTTGTCATCATTCTCACCCGCAGACACCACTCGCTTCCCATCATCGGCACCCTCATCAACAAGGACCCACCAATGGAATCTACGATTCTAACGTTTCCCTCCCACAATCATCTCACCATGTTCAAACATTGATGAACCATCAATTATGCCCTGCTGTACACACACCTTCCCCCACCATGCTTTACACTGGCAATCAACTACTCCCCAGCAATCTCTCTTTCTCTGGTTCCGTAACGTCCCTCAATAACCTGCCCTTTAACCAAAATCAAGGAAGCACTACCGTTCAGAACATCAATGCCACTGGCCTCCCTAAAAGAGAATCCTTTACACAAACCCCTATCGCTAATGGTAAGCAGGGAGTGTTCCAACTTTACATGGACATTTCCAGAGATTTTCAAAATGATTAATTTTTGTATTTGTATAGAATTTTATGAGTTCAAATCATCATCCCATTTGGGACTACTGACAGAGGAAACTCAGCAAGCACGCAATCAGCAACACGATGAATCATGCTCTTCCGACAAACATTCTCCAGACTCTTTAAACCTGCTTGCAACTTCACTTCACAGGGAATCGCCTCACGTGGAAACTTCTTTGGTAATGCGGAAACCACATCCTCCTGGTATGCCAAACAATTTTATTACTTTGAACGCAAAGATTTTAATGCGTAGTTTGTCTCATGCAGATCTTTTGAATTTTTTACTCGATTTATATCATATTGTCTCACCTAAACCCTAACACTTATTAGACTTATTTGATATCTGAAGGACAAGCGTCTTTGATATGATTACTTACTTTGAGCTTGTACCACAATATTAAATAGTTAACCGCATTTGCCTGCGGGAAGTAAAGCAAGTCATTAGATATTCTTATCGCGCTTCACACAACAACATGCTTATATGTAGTAGTAAAAGCCCAGCACGAAAAAGATTTTTTCCAGTGTACTTTGTGTTAGTATTTACTTTGATGGAATTGTTACAGTTGACGGTACTCATTCTACTGCTGCTGATGATGGTGGTGGCGATGCTGGATTTGCAGACACCTCTACATTGAGAAATTGCGAACGGGTTGAGGCTACAAAAGTGGACGTGTTCCGACTGCCAAATCAGCATGAAGCACATTGGCGTAATCTTGAGGAAGAGAAAGTTGGACAAAGTGGGACGGATGTAGTAACGAATGCTATGATTTCTGAGCCTACACAGGTACAACTATAAAATTAGTATGTCCTATCCAACTGTAAATACATGGTCCCTAATATATATCGTCACAAGTCAAATAGTTAAACTAGATAATGCATTTATATTTTATGTTGTTACACCATTCGCAACAATGCGAACTCTTACTTTTTCCTTTCCTTTGTCAAATTTTTCTCTCCAATTTTTCTATTGTTCCATTTCATTCTACTCTGATAAATCCATTAATGAAATCGGCAAAAACAAAAAAAAAAGTTTTGGAGAACAAAAACAGAACAACCGCAACGGAATGGAGAAAAGAGTGGTAAATGTGATTTTGATTCATTTTCTTTGGTTCGGTTTTTTGCTCCAATGTCTCTATGTCTTTTTGTTCCATGTCAAATGACATTTTAATAACGAAATATAAATTGACAATAATAACCCTTTCTCCCTTTGATGTATGAGTTATACAATGAGCGTTTTACACACTTGAATGAAAACAATTTATTTGATAAAAAAAGTGTTTTGCTTGTTCTTTCGTAGGGCTCTGTTAGATTTCCCATTAATTCATCTCAAAGTCATTTGAGGGAAGATGGCGAAGTTACGAAATCCCCTGCTGATGTTATTAACCATCCTCAACTTGTTGGAGATCGAGAGCAAAATGGAGCAAAGGAATTTGTAGAGTTGAAAAGATTGCTGCAAGCTTCCGTGCGTATGAGTACACATCTTTATACATATACCCATCTATATTTTTTATGCTAGCGATTGAGAAGTTTGTGTGAAATAGTATGCTTTATATCAATTGAATTATTGTGTATATAATGCTTCACTGAAAAATTTAGTTTTATCTGCCACGTCTTCATAAAGATTGTATTTCCAAAGAAGCATACAATTTCCTCCTCTGCATCTTTATTTCATTTTTTATTCTTTTCGTTTGGAAAAGGAACGTACTAATCTCATGACTGAATCAATGAATTTTCCTTAATGCCGCACCACCACATTATAGGTTCAGGGAGAACTCAAGTCTCTAATTTCACGATTGGAGAGTCAGGAACAGTTCTGGCAAGATAAATTAGCCTCACTTCAGCAAGATCATGAAAGGCAAATTCAGCAACTCCGCCAAGAGCTACAAATCCAAAATGGGACAAGACGAAACAATAATAATAGGCCAGCTTTGGATGATGAAGAAGAAAGGGTTGCAATAGTGAATGACAAGTTTCAACTGGAGCATGAAATCGGAGACGGTGAGAAAGACGGGGGAATCCTCATGGATGAAAGTTCTGGAAATGTGCCGCCTCCATCAGGAATTATATTAGTAGGGCCAAAGAGCGCTGGTGGTCACCTCGTGCCGCAAAGATCACACCAGGAATTTGAAGCTACAACTGGTGGGGCATTAAGAGACACGTTGCAAGATAATAACAATGATAAAGGTGGTGGTGAAAGCGGAGGGGTTCCTGTTGCCAAACCTAGGAAAAGTAAAGTTGCAGCAACACAGGGAAAGGTAACAACTCATTCATATTCTGACACTGAACACATGTCTTCATCCGCACCCAGTCCCATTTCAACAAAAGTACATGTACACCATCCAATAATTCAACATCACCAGCGTTCTTCCTCGGAGCATCAGCAACACAAGCACAGTCAACGTGAGTCCTCGGGTGGGGGTACACTGGCACAACTGCAATCACTTTCTGAATCTGATCCAGAGTTTCTCACCATAATTCAGCCGGAAGAATTCCACGAGGGAGAGCATGACAATTCCATCCTGCCGAATTCAAGTGACGCGTCTGCCACGAGTGCCACCAAGAGTACAGTTGCTGCTAATCATAAGGGGAGCCAACAGCAGTATCAACATCCGTTGTCGTCGCGTACTCCACCATCAACTTCTGGCTTCCTCGCAGGAATGAATAAATCCGGTTTGACATTATTCAAGCATAAACATGAATTATGCTGCGAGCACTGCTTTACAACAAAAACTTGTAGTACTAGAGAAGCAGTGCAATGCAGCTAAAGCGAGAAACATCATGTCCATACTCAGCAAATATGAAAGCCTTGATCACATTGTTATTATTACTATTATTATCAATATAGGTGGCAGAGGAAAGGAAGAGGAAATGGCATTTGCAGGAGCAGAAGTAAAATCAGATGAAGTTTCAGATTATACGCTTTCTGACTCTGTAGATGTGGGTGACGACGAGCAGAATAATGACATCTGTAGCATGTCTTCCAAGAAGAATGACAGACAACACGAAGAACAACATCATCAGCAACGTCATCATCTTGAATTTGCGGATCACCCAAGAGGAAAATCTTCATTGAAGCAAGCACCTGCCAAAAAGAAGTACATTTTTGATCCAGAAGCTCGTAAAATTGTGGAGCTATCCCCGGATCAGTATTATGAGAGTGAAGATTCCTATGATAATAATGGGGATTTGAATAGCACAAGTAGCACTGGTGATGAGCATACTGAAAAGAAAAAAAGCAAGAGTCAGAGTCAACTGGATCTGGTTCGAGCAAAGACAATAATGGAATTGGAACAGAATATGAGTGATATTGGGCTTAATCCGGAGAGTACAGCCATTGGAATGGAAGAAATGAAAAGAGCCCTAAAGCATTTCAAATCTCAACAAAGAGCAGCAGCTCCTGCAGATCAGAATAATGTAGGTATACATATACAATGGAATTAACTTTTTCATAATATGAAAATATGCTCGCCTATTTTTATAGAGCTGTAACTTTTAGCAATGTCTGCTGCGCAATTCCAAATAACTTTTGTTGAAATCACATAATAATATCAGTTTTTTCTGCAGATGAAAATAATAATGTCACGTCTTGTTTACCTACAATATTGAACTCACGACTCAAACTATAGATTCTCGTAAGGCTTGTCAATATTACTTTTTGAGAGAATTTAAATGGGGATTCTTTTGCATGTGACTCAGGATTATGAGAGGCTGGAGGAGGAAAGAAATGCTGTGAAAAGTCTTGCAAAATTCGAGGCAACAAAATCTTCTATTGATGAAAGACTGGATGCCATTTCCACCCTAAGCTCTAAAAAGTCGCAGCGAAGCTCTTTCGTAAAAATACTCACTGCTGTCAAGTCCTCTGGCAAAAACTTTGGAAAACGGGTAAAAATTGAAAGTTATTATTTCTGCATTTGCCTTCCCCTCGTTCTAACTTCTATGTGTTTTATTCATTCCTACGTAACTTTCGTAAACGTTTGCTAACATATTCTGTGCTAAATTATGCATACCATAAATACATGTCTAAAATATTGAACCTTCATCACTT
>JAQIXW010004508.1:0-11489 GCA_034700685.1 Willowsia buskii
AAAAGCTCCATTTTCCTCATTGTCTCACATCCAAACGTTAAGTAAGCAAGACACTTGTAATACAATTGTGGGCCATTCCTATCAAGAATCAAGAAGCGTTTCTAAACTTTTACGACAGAGAGAAAGGGAGAGAGAAAAAAAGACACAAGAAAAATAGAGGGAGAGTCATAATAGAAAATCTCGAGAAAAAATCCTTCTTTTTTCAGTTGGGAAAGTTAAGTACAGAGTCTAAACAGACAAAAAGAAACAAAAAGATGAAAGACACACTGCTACCCTTGTGTGTAGTCGTTTTCTTACATATGTGTGCAGTTTTCCAAGGAAGACAAACGATTTTTAGTAGTTTCATATTGCATCTTCGTTTCATGTAGTGCACAGTTTGCGCCCACAATATGTGTGTGAGAACGTGCTTATGCTTCATCCCGAATAGAAGAGAGCAAAAGACAGAGCCACACAACTGAACAAAACCAGTGGCGGCAGCATCATATCGTCGTCATCATCATCGTCACCATCTTTTCCTTTCCTCGTGTGTGTACTAACTTGTAGTACTAAAGGAAAGTGAAGAAAATGGAATGGTTATTTTCTCGATGTATATGAAAGCAAAATGTGTGCTCCTACTCTTCCCCTCCACTTTTATATGCTCTTCTGTGTGTGATCCAGAGCTTGCACTAAATTATTCTATAATTGGGTGAAGGCCGAATCCTATAAGATTTTTGCCAGTAGCCGTATCCGGCAAGTCAAGCCAAAATCCAGTCCAGACACATATAGCTTAAATAAAGCAATCCAAACCGAAAATATACACATTGTTTCAAGCCAGAGTTCACAATATCAAAAAGTCCACAAGCAAAAAAGTTTTTAACCACTTTACCAAGCAAGAAGTGAGCGCCACATGAGGAAGGAACAGCAAAGACTATCAACTATATCATCATGCTATATAGCTGCCTGTTTTACTTGGTGGTCTGTTGTTTGTAACAGACAGTAATACTAATATTTTCTATAAGTGCCCAAGTGTATATATATTTTGCCTATATAGGTAAGTTTATCTGGCTGGCAACAAATACAATAATATGCACACATGCAATCATAATATGGCTTATTCCATTTCACTGCTTTTGGGAAAAACCTCATCTCTTCTCTCTCGTTCATTTCTCGCTTTGCACTTTTATTTTCCTGACACGCTATGCGATGATGCTGATGATGATGATGATGCCACACTATAGTAAAAGGAGGAAAATGTAACTACATACACCAAGACCACATCACACACACAAATAATATCTAAATAAGCGAAGAAAGAATAAGAGAGGGAGAGCATCACAAAATGGGGAGAAAAGTACTAAAAAATGTGGAATTTGGTCACATAGGGGCCAAAAGGAGATGTGAAGAAAGAGAAACTAGTAGTTGGTGGAAGCTGAGCTGAAGAGAAATGCAACGCCGCTAGTTTCCAGTTACGCTTCTTCATTTTCATTTCATTTGGTGGTTGCTTGAATCGAAAGAATAACCGAACGGATGAATTGAATTGTGTATAGATGCATGCTACATAATAATAATATGTATCAGTGCTAACAACGTTACACATTCATTTTCTCCGTTGTTGATTTCTTTGGTGCTGCTGACACATAATACGGCTCTATAATATGCTTTATGTGCACAGTGTATTCTTTACATTTTTGCAATAGTATTTTTTAAAGTTATTATCCAAACCCCATTTCAGCTTCGGCTTGTTTGTAGTTCCCAGCTCGTTATTTTTCTTCTCTGTGTGTTTAGGTATTCTCTTGAAATTTTCTTGATTTTTCTGAAAGCATTGTTGGCAGCTATTGTGCATGATGCATAATATCTTCAACTTTCCACTTTGTACGTGTACATCTCCCTTGAAATAAGTAGTGAGTATAACAGCATTGCAAATATGTTGTGTTTGAAAAATAAAGAACATGCCTGCTTTTTGTGGTACTATTTCTACTTGGTGAGGAAAATAAGTAGTACACGAAGAGTACAACGAAGAGACAGAGAAAAAGCGTTTACTGCTGTTACAATGCATTCACTATTTTATGGCAGCACTTGGGGCTGGGATTTATAAATCTTAAAACGAATGTGAAATTTCTCTCCCTCTCTCGTTTCCTTTTTTTCTTGCTTCATCTTCTTTTCTCTCACTATCTCTTTCTCTATCTTTAAAATCGGTCCATGAAAAAAAAGTTGGTTTTTGTACATTGTGTATGTTTATATATGGTATAGTATATGAATGTATTGGTCGAGGGAAAAGAAAGTGGAAGCCACGACTGTTTTGTTATACAATAATAATAACTGGTCGCGTACATGGCTGTTATGGGTTTACTACCATTACCAAACCAAGAGTCAGCAGTCTTACTTCACCGGGGCATTTCACCAGACGAGACCAGTGCCAATAATACAATACCTAGATTTTTTCAAAGTCAAAAAAGTCAGTCTTCTTCAAATCGTCTCTGTTTTCTAAGGCTGAAATGAATAGAAGCTTGGAGCATGGTCTTATCTTTGGGTGTACAATCTTTGGGATTGTTGTATCTTTATTCTATGAAATTGTTTAGAAGGCATAAAAGACATTGCAAAAATGTAATTTCGGTAGTAATATGGGAGAAAGATTCAAAGATGAGAATGCACTTTTGATACCAACAATAATGTTGCATACTACATGCCTTTTTTAAACACAGTATTATCATTATTCTTCAGTAATTTTTCCAAGAATTTTTGGTTGGTCGACATATTTTGTTGAATTTTCGGAAGAAAAAAAAATGAAAACATTTTACTACCTATTTTTATATACAATAAGCTAGTACATCTCACGAGATAAATAATTATGTATCAAGTGTTTATTGCATACATGCCACACAATGTGAATGTGAGTCGCTATATCTTCATTTCAGAGACAGAAGTGCAAGGATTGCCCGGGCAAAGTCTCATACTCGAAAGGGAACTAAAGCACAACAAAAAATTTCTTTCCGTCCACGATGTCATTTCTCATGGCTATTTTGCAAAGGAGGCATATTGTTTCCCAAGCTAAACGAACAGAAGGAGTGCAGAAATGTTGTACATGTGTGGCTAAAAGAAGCTAGTTGTAAATTCTCGTGAGCTCCGACAGTTTTTCGAATTCCATGAAATAATAGTCGTATGTGTAGCAAAAAATCTCCTAGCGAATAAGGAGCATTCCTTCTTTTCTAATGGCGAAAATATTTTTCTTGTAAGGCAGAAATTCGTGCTATTATTTTGTTCCAGGAGTATTCTCAGCAGTTACAATAATACCAATGTAGATATTTATACCTATATACATACATTCATACATAAATATTCCGTCGACCCAACCAAGCCGATAAAAAAGAAATGAGAGTCGGCATAAGCTTTTGTTATTTTTGCAAGCAAAGGAATCAAGCCAAGTCAAAGCAAAGCATGTAAGTGATATGTAATGCCTATTTATCCAAAAGGGAAAAAACGGAATCATCATCATAAGAAGAGTCAGCTGAAGAAGAACGCCTAGTGCTTCTATTTGTAGCACCGTTTTTCTGCCTTCATGCATCAGGATATGGCTGTGGGATAACGATCCCTGTTTTATGACACTCTCTGACCATTTTCATGGGCTGGCCACATAGAGAGAAAAAGGAAATGCATTAGAGGGAAACAAGAGGTCAGTCGGAGAGAGAGAAAAAAGAAAAGCTTTGCTGTTTGTGTGTATGCGTTACGTCTGTACAATAAGTGAAGCCACGATGATGATGATCAGTCAACCTTCTTTTTGTTCAATGTTACCATCAGCTTGTCGGACATAAACATTTTCCCCCTTTCCTGGAGTACTTACTTAATAATGCTTGCAATTTTATGATGTGGTAGTAACAATCATAACAATAACCGGAGTGCACATTAGCTAGGTATACCCATACCTATACATGTACATAATATGTACGTGCAATCTCAGAAAGATTTTTAGCCTCTTCACTTCACCGTATATATACTTATCTATGACGTTTGATAAAAAAAGTATAAACCTAAAACTAGTGTATTAAATAACAGTACAAAAAGGCAACAGAGTTATTGTAATCATAAGAATAAAAAGGGCCAGCTTTTGTGGAGAGATCATCAAAAAGAATTATTATTATTTGTAACGAGAGTAATGGTTAATGGTGAGCCATACCAGAGGAGCAGTCATGATAAAAATATATAGGTATGATTTTCATATAGAATCTGAGCAATTTTATCTGCTATACTGAATACTATTGTTTGTTCCATAATGTTTGCCTATATATGGTGGAGTATGTGTATAATATTCTTCTTTGGAAAGATAATAGTATGCACTGACTCAAAAAGCGGAATGAGACATGTCCTTATGGAATTACAGTGAACAGGATAAGTGAGGTGCACTTGAGTGAGAGGTGGAAATCATGGTAAGCAAGTGGAAAGAGCATCGGAGCAAAATAAATTTGTTTCCGTGTTTGTCTGTGAGCACAAGTTCACACTACACACCCAGAAGCATTGCCTTGCCGCCACCGCCAGAAGAGCTTTTGTATATTTACAGGTACATAGTATGAAGGGCACATGATATAATATAGGGATAAAGTGTATTCAAGACGGAAAGAATGAGAAAGTGGTTTTGGTATAAGTAAGCAAAAGTAACTAACTGGGCGAGAGGAGTGAGGTGGAATGGTAAAGTGAATAGAATAATATACAGAAGAGAAAGGAGAGAGAGAGAAAGTCGACGATTACCGCTACTTATTCCAGAAGCAAATGTGCACACATACAAGAGAAGGGTAAGGCTCGACAAGGGAAAGATGAATACAGAGAGAGAGGAAAGACGGAAAACATGGAAAGGAAGGAGAAAGAAAGAAGCGTCAACACAAGCACGTTTACATGAATGTATATACACAAATACACAGAGAGAGAGAGCGACTCACAAGAAGAATAGGAGATAGGAGAGAAGAATCACCAGAAATAATCACTTTTCTTTCGGAAGGAAAAGAGCGGTAAGTAAAAGGCTTCTAGTCTCGTTAGTTGGGTTCCTGCCACAACTTTTCGTCACTTACCTATACACAGAAGCACACATTTTCTCGTAGGTGCAGGGAGCCAGACATATACACACTTATGTATTCCATATACATATTATTTACTCACGGAAATTTAGGCACTAGAGAAAGCAAACGAGAAGAAAAGCTGTTGAAGACAATATGAGGGAGAGCAAATGAACCTGGAGAAAAAGAGAAAGGAGTTCTGTTCTGGTGAACACAGATATACTCTTTTTCTTCAGACTTGTTTGTGCCAAAAGGCTTGTGTGTTTGCGGTGGTTTGGTTAGGTGTCCTCTCCTTTCCTCTTACAATCAGTCTTCTTCTCACAAGAACCTGCTCTCTGCTCTCTTGCTACACTGTGCTCCTACATAATAATGTGCACTACTAACAACAAACAAGCTCCTTCAAAGGGAAATGCTGGGCAGGCTGGTGAGGCACAAGAGGCTGTTGTGGTGGCGAGTGTTGATGATAGTAATGATGATGACGATATGATGATATCATGGAGACTACCTATTACTTAACCTTAAGTGAGTCGGCAAAGTGAATATATTTCGCAGTGTATTAAGCTCAGGAAAAGCGAGTAGATGAATAGGCGGAAGTGTTCAGAGTTGTTGAAATCTGTTGTGGGGTTTTCTTAAAGAAGCTGATAAACGAAAGGAATCAAGAAAGTAAAATGGTTTTTTTCTTTCATGTCGAAGTATATTTACTCAACTTTTTCTGTTCTTGAATCTTCTAAACAATTTTTCTTTTTGCATGTTTGAATTCCTAAACTTACAAAACTATCAAATTTTTCAGCCATAAATGTTCACAACTTCAGTATTTCCGTATAATATGTCATTGTTGCTGTACAAAAAATATAATAAAACTGGGTGTTGTTGTACCTCAAGGAAACTCATTATGTATCAAATCTCCTTTTTAAATCGTATGCTCACCCATACCACTCAGCTGAGCAGGGTAAAAGTGACTCCTAGAATATACTCACTCTAGTGACTCTATACATGAATTGAAGGATGAATAAGCAAAAGCAACGAGGCTTTTCATCGTTACGACCTTCGTTTGCCATGCTTTATGTCGGTTCATTGTTACGTTGATTAAGCTCTCTTGATTTGGTAGTCGTACCGAACAATACTGTGAGACGAGAATACGTCCTCGTCAGCTCGATTCTCATCCGGACACAAATCACTATCAACACATTTTCCCAGGAAAGACTTACTTATAACCAGCCACGGATTCCTTGCTTTTCTTCAGCAGTGTCTGAGCTCATCAGAACCAGACGAGATCATCGTAAAAGCATCTTCCCAGTATCTTCGTAGCTATTATTGTTTCAATTTATATACTGTTTAAGGCTTATATTGTGGAACGTAAACCGACATTCAAGCAAGACCATACAACAATTATTGTCATTTCGTGATATTGGAGATATCATTGGCTCCTTTATCTTTGTCATACTTAACACAACGATTTCTGTGGAAGGTGGAAGAAAAAACGACGTGACTATACCATTTGACCCTTCACTTCTATTCCAAGCCATATTTTTGTTCTTTTTCCCGTCGTTGGGTACGTTTATAGGGAGCAACAAAATGTCAGAATGAGAAAAATAGCATAGTTGAACAAACCGATTGAACCTTTCATAATGGAATGTTTAAGGCATCGTTGTCATCATAATCCTGAGTCTTCATATAGCAAAAACAAATGGAGAGAACTTTGCAATCCACTAAAAAAACTTAGTTGTTTGTGGCTTCATTCATGAAGAACCTTAAAAATGCAACTTTTCCCCGTTTGATATTAGAATTCCCATATTTTCATGAGATTTATACGTATTTATTATGAAAATGCATAAGAACATGAAATTGTCTGTGTATGGTCAATGCCCAGAGTATATTGAGTTCGCATAACCCAGACTAGGTTACAACTTCTATACCAAGTAACTATAAGCACTATTTGCTCTCTCTTGTTTTCTGCTCTTCGAACTCTCACAAACACAAAAAAACATAAAGAGAGACTCGACTGGGAGCTTTATAAGCACTTCTGATCACCTTATGCACTGAACTACATATACAACAGCCCAGCGGACTTGGTCTATATGGCATGGCTGAATGGTGGATGGCGAGAGAGAAAGCTCGGAGGAGGGCTCCGCGTTTCACGAAGAATTATGGGAGTCATTACCAAGTTCTGTGTCGTCATGTCATGCTGTCGTGGTCCTCTCCTTTCTCTTTTCTCTCTTCTTCCCCCGTGGAAAGTGGAGCATTCCTTTTGTATAAAACGTACATTTATACAGATCACTTGCATGTATAAAGGGCATGCAAGCACCCACCATTTACCACCACACCACCACCAAAAAGCAGAATAATATGATAATAATAATATTTGTGAATGTATTTTTTCTGCTATTGCAAATATATCCATTATATAAACCGCCATGACTCTGCACTCTGGCGAACTTGTAAAATCCACAAGGATTTCAGAAAGCCCTTTCTCTATCTCCATATAAGCTTTAACCAAACCAGAGTAGTGTACAAAATCATAATAAGCTATGTGTCCCCAGCTACTCCATTCGAAGTCAAACTGCTGCCTTTTTCATCTTTTTTTCTGTTTTTCAGTTCGCTTATTCCCTGTCTCGACTCTGCTTTCACCCTTTTGTAAAAAGCATTCCCCACTTATAACATGTACATACCCATCTGTTACCCATGCCAAAAAATTTCCACTTTTTAATGTCTCAGTCGATCCGTGTACGCACTAACTTTTCTTCAATTATAATGATAGTAATGCATGTGTACTTACTTTCTTTCTACTAACAACTGAGAGAAAATATATTTTCATGTTGTTTTTGTCGGGATAAAACGCAATTTATACGGACAGCGACGGATGTTCTAATGATGATGATGATAAGTCATGATGATTATATGGATTTCAATGTGGAAACATGCAATGGTAATCATGTCCAGTATTTTGTGTTGTATATTTTTCTCTCTCTTCTATGTGCAATCACAATCTAATGTTTTGTGCACGCTTTTCAAATGAATATGGCAGTTTTTAAAGCTTTCACGAAATTACAATAAAATGACATGAAACATTTTACCACTGCCATTCATATTGTATCCACTATCTTGTCTTATTTTCATGCTCGCAACTACTTCTGGGTTTTTGCTGGACATGTCTAAAAATACTTGTCTTTGAAACTGGGCACTACATATATATTCATGTTGTACATATGAATGTACATTCCTCAAAATATTTCTAAAATGCTACATAAGAATGATGGCATTTAGCATCTGTTTGTATGTGTGCAGCCATTGCGAAAGCTCTGTCGAATATAAGTATATGGAACGGGAGTACATGTACAATATGGATTTTTGGTGGTGATGACAAGACAAAAACATGTAGTTCATGTAGCGATAACTTTGAATGGCAAATATTACCCTGGGTATTAAAATCTGCTTTCTTATTAATATGAAAAATGCATATGTATAGGTATATTTGTCTCTGTATATTTTATATACGCACATACATGGCATCTGGACGTGCATGACGATCATTCTAGCAGGAAAGGCGATGATATTGTAATGATGAGCATGTAATGGAAACTGATACTCTCCCTTGGGAATCCCTTTGACAGCTCAGGCCGCTTTAATTCGTGAATAGCAGCGTAATAATATGCATGTGTATACTAGAGCAGCTGGACATTTTTCCAGAAAAGATACATAAACATGATTATTATGATATGATCATGGATAAAAAAAAATACTACAAATACTTGACGCGCCATATCAAAATATTTGCTTCCAGTGTAATAATAAAACCTATACAGGATGGGTACATTGTTCTATATCAAATGTGGTCGTAATATTTGTCGTTTCTAGAGAAAAGAAACAGTAAGCCAATGAAATTTACTGAATGGCCAATTACTTACCGACTGACGTGCTATCTTTTGTTTTTTCCTGAGCTACAGATACTGTTGAAGGGGTTGATGATGGACATCCTTCTTCTCCCGCTGCCTTGGAGGATGACGAGGACGTCAGAGGGGGAGTCCCAACAAGAAGGGTCATATTACTAGCATTGCTACTGGAGGTAATAATGCTGCCAGCGCTCCTGCTCCTTTCCAGAAGAGCCGGTCTACTACATGCTACTGTTGTTGTTGCTGCCGTTGAAGTAACTCCTGTTGTTATTGATGCCTTGGACTGTGATCCTGTTACAAGTGCAGTTACAGTTACAGCTTGATGAGATGGTGGTTGTTGTTGTGGTGGTGCTGATTGTACAACAACGGTTGGAGGTGGACATTGTGTTGTTCTCAATGTTGATGACGACGATGATGAGAGTGGTGGTTGCTGCTGTTGTTGTTGTACAACCAGTTTTCCTGTTTTGTGAGATGCTGCCGCTGTTACAGCCTCTATAAGTCCAGCAGCCCTTGTAACTGTGGCTATTGATGTCGAGTCCAGAAGACTAAGGCAAGACAGTCGACTGTCCTCTTTGTCATTCTTCTCTTGAGCCGCTCCTCCTGGTGCTCGTGTGTCATTTTTAATACCGACACTGCTCCCAGAACAAGATATAGAGGAAGCGGGGATGATGATCGCAGTAATGTCCATTGTGTGTACAAAACTCTCTCATGAGAAGAGATGTGGAGAGAATAAAAAACGTTATAGTGCTTTCTTTTTCCCCTTTCTCGTTCTCTCTCTCTCTTCCTTTTTCTATCCCCCTTTCCCTGCTTAAAATAGGGGAAAGTAAATGGTGGTGGAAATGGGTATATATACTTTGTCTCTTTTTATATGAAGCATGCTATGTCAGTCTACTGTGTACATTCACATTCGTCGTCGCGACACTCTGGCGAGAGGAGAGAAGAGCATGGCTAAAGTAAAGTGGCTTCACAATTAACTTTCACCGGATCACTTCCATTTTCTCTTTCTGTGGAGAGGAGAACGAGAGAAAGAGAGAAAGAATGAAAAAGACAAAGAGCGCCCATTCCTTACGTTGTCAACATCAAGACCAATAATGGACCGTTTTTCGTTGCTATATATATTGCACATCCACCACCACCAACTAAAAACTTCTTGTTTCGCCTTTGGAATGGAATATTATCTTTTTTACAGCAAAAAAAGTCAGAGGCGACTAAGAAAATGGGAAAATTTCATTGTTTTGACTTGCACTTTCTTGCAGTTTTTTTTTGTATAGTTGGATTGTCTTTTTAGTTTCATTCAGCCACAAAGAGAAGAAGGAGAAGAGCAGTCACACTGTTTTTCTAAAGTATCTCTTTATCTTTTCTTGTCGTCTAATGGCCTTATTAAAATTACTTGGATGAGCCCCTCTTAATTCCTAAAATAACTTTAATCTGGGATTCTCTTCTCTATATAAAGAAGCGGCGGGTATACGATGGGCAAGACGGACGTTTCAAATGTGAACATATATAAGTACAACAGTAGTTTTACGTTTATTATAATTACGCGTATAATTATTTAATTGTTACGACAGCCATTCATTATTATAATGGTAGATTCTAGAGAGATGCAGTTCGTTACAATAATAACCAGTTGATAAATGCGTCTACAGGTAGCAACAGACTTTTTGACTTGATGATTGTACAACAGCAAGAATGCGTGGTAAGGAGAGTGAAGCCATGAAAAATTACTATTTTAACATATTTTCTTACTTGTTATGCACTTTGTGTAGCATTTCTGCTTGTAAACACAGCAGACATATTTATTTTTTTATGTATCGCAATGCAATTTAATTACATAATATCCTGTTTTGGCTTTTGATTGATGATTGACTAGTGGGTCGAAAGACTGAAAACATTTATAGCATTTCTTTGCATTTCGTATTTCGTACTTACGCCGTTTTATTTACGTTGTTTACTTTGAGCATTATTATCAAATTTATGCTAGTTTTTTTATTGGCTTAATATGTTTCTCTCACTGGTCTGGATTCGATTCACGTTTTTGACTAAATAGTGTAATTACATAATTGTATAGCATTTTAAATGTTCAAATTAATCCTAACAAGTATTTTCTTTAGGTTATTTAGCCTTGAACAAATGCAAATATGTCGTTGTATCACTTGACCTCTGGCGCTTTGTCGTAATCTTCTCAAACTGAAAAAGGCATTTTTATATTACGGGTTACTTAGCGGTGACAAATAAATGGAATGGTCCAACAATCAGCGTAAAAAATAATAGGTAAAAAATGTGTATAGGTAAATATACTGGAGAAAAATAAATTGTGTTCTGATTTCCGTATTTTTTCTGTCTTCCGCCTACGTTTTAAAACAAGCTTTGAAGGTTTTTCTTTTTTTAGTTGAGATTACAGAGTGTCTTTCATCATTTTCTTTGTAGAAGGAACATTGTAAGCGGATTATACAATTTTTTTATGTCCGTGGGATATAAGGTGAACGTTGCACTGTTAGCTCTCTAAACGGTCCTCCCAACAGGAAATTCCACATAGAACTCTGTAATTAAGATATAAAAACAAGATCAGATTATGACA
>JAQIXW010004509.1:0-11488 GCA_034700685.1 Willowsia buskii
AATAATAATAATGTGCACGTTACGCTCACCTTCTCCACAAAAACTGCGGACAAGTAACATTTCACCAGCAAAGCAAAGTAGCATAGGTAATATAATATAGTTTATGATTATCCTGATAGAAGTTTCGGCAACCTCTTTCTTCTTCCTCTGCCGTTTTAACTATTACATCACTCTTTCATATCTTGGTTTGGTTACATTTTTATGATGTGCCATAAACGTATTGCATTACTACATTTATGCATGCAAGCCTGAGATTGTGCAGAAAAACGGAGAGGCAAAGGAAGGAACACTGGTGTAAGATATATAATAACATTAGGGATATATGCATAATAACATTTTGACTAGTTAGTTTAGTCGTCTTGTTGGTTTACTATAGTTGAAGTAGCTTAGTCAAAACTTTCTTTCTCTAATAAGTGTAATACCAGCATATACGCACAACGTTACTTACTAACTTACTTTTTACAAGCTTCATTAAAACGGTGTAATAAGGGCATGGAAAATGCCTTGCAGCAGGAAGTGGAATATATGAGGTTAGGTTGTTGTAAACATACACACCACCATAACGAAGAGAGAGAGAGAGAAAGTGCGAGAAAATACGACTGACATGCTTCAAAAATGTGGGATGAAGGGAAGCATAATATATACCCTCTATCAGACATGGGTTCATTATAATAATAGCGAAAAGGAGAATAACTAACGTTGTTAAGAAATTCGATACTACGGCCACAGAAAACCAAAATATTTTGTAAACTGTCATACGATATGATATTGTACACAATGGTGGTGAGAACGGTGAATCTTTTGCATAGACTTTGGAGTACGGGTGCTACAAAAATACAGATTTAGGTTGACGGTAATGGTAGCGGTAAGTACGTTTTTCACAAAGGGAATAAAAAAGAAATGTCAGCGTGAAGTCAAGTTTCAGGTTTTGCGAATTGTTATTGCAAATGCAACTTACCTATTCGTGAGTAGAGTAGAAAAGCATTATGAATTTTGCAGACATGCAATTTTAGTATTAAAACCTTCAGTATTAAGATGGTTATGGCTCATATGTAGCTATCAACTGTTACTATTAATTTTTACCAATTATCTTTGCGTTTCAATTTCCCTTTTATTTTTATGCATGAAATCTTAATCAATACGATTATAAATGACTATACTGTGGTTCACGGTGTTCTAAATGTTGAAAGCAAATATGGGAAGCCTACCATTATCGTGTTTCTGGAAAAGGAGTAAGGTTTCCAATTTGACATTTTGATAATAAAGTAAACCCATCAAAAACTTCACACGAACGAAATTAGAGCGACATGTGAGCATGCTACCGTGCGTTGTAATATATAAATGTTATGCATGAAGGTGTACATGTGTTTTGCACTTTTACCTTTTTAAGACTTGGAAAGCATAACGTTTAAATATTTAGCATAATATATACATAACCCAAATACATATAGGTAGTATTGTCGGGCTTATATGTTCCATGGAAAACAGAAAGCACACAATTTTATGACACCCGCGACAGTTTATGCAGAAGTCTACATTTCTTTTATATTGCTCAGGATGTAATATAGGCTCTTTAATATTCCATTTAATCTTTTGTGACAAATATGTCCTTCTTATAATCGCACACCCTCTTTGAAAGATATATAATATTTCTTTTGTCTAAGAATAGTTAATTAACGATGGAAATCCCACACTTATACCCATTCCACCAGTGTTATGACTGTGAAGTTAGCACAAGAAAGTCCTAAAAATCATTACAGGCTGTCTTTAACTTTTACCACCGGACACGCAGTGCTCTGTAAAGCTTGATAAAGAATAAGCTATTACCAACTATGTGGGAAAGTAAAAAGTTAACTTTTCTCCGTTGTCCGTAGTCAAAACCAACACCCATCACCAACTTTCCCCGAAAACTCATCCTACATGCTTGGTACGACTTTTACTTCCATAACTTGCCTCCCTACTTTGAAGCTAAAATTTAATATGACAAGCGTTTCATTATGCGAACTTACCGTGTTGACCATAGTTTCGTTTGACTTTGAGTAGCTTATGTTCAACTTAATTCACGGGAATGGTAAATCATACAGTTTATGTGCTCCATGAAATTGTCTAATTCTAGAGCATCAACAGGCTGCAGTCATACGAGTTGGTCAATGCTCACTGCTCGCCCATCAACACATTTGTCCATATGCCTGCCACAAGTAATTTGTAGTTTTACTACAACGGAAACTTGTCTATTACCAGAACACATGTGGTTGCAACTTGGTGAATCATAATTGTACATGTAACAAGAGAGAATCATGAAAAATTGAAATTTAACCACAGAAAACACTCGTTCATCGAACAAAGCAGAAAACTCATTTTCCATTTCCAAAAAACCGGAAACTGGGTCCTAACACATGCACATAGATTGCGTATAAAATGTAGAACATTTTGCTACTGTATGCACACGGAAAAACTAAATTCCTTCAAGGAAGTCATATACCAACATTAATAATCATAACAAAATGCCTTAGTTTACCTTATATAGCAGCAAAATGCCACTCACTTCCTCCAAATCATCAAACCACACGCTATAGCACAGCTGAATCACCTTTATGCAACTCGAATTCGCATTACTACCAGGAGAAATGGGATATCAGTAGGTACGACAAGGTCTTCCTGACTGCAGCAGCGTAATGCGAATTTCGGAGGAAAAACGCAAACGATGGAGCACACCGATCCACTTTGAACATTAGCTACAACAACCCACCTATATTTATGTATTTTTGCACCCATTATGCAAAAATTTAGCTGGGAGCAGTACACTCTGGAGTATGTATTTCCATTTTCTCCGTGTATATAAGCGCTTTATCATGAGCCTCACTTTAAGCTATAGATATTTCGTAGGAGGTTCTCTCCAACATCCAGTAACTTAAGCCTATTGAACCATGTAGGGATATTAGCATGCACGATCTAAACGTAATCTGTGGCCAGTACTAATACGAGTTTCTATTTCCATATCCATTTGCAAACAGTCATTCTACCGGTTTGTTAGCTCCTGTTTGGCAGGCCATACCACAGAATGACTTTGCTTGTTTCACTCTCACTCACTCTCCCTTCTGCATTACTAGCTCTTCATCCATCCACTACAATTTGGCTAATGGAATCAGTTCTCAAAGACTAGGACCACAAGTCATGTGAATGCATAGTACAAGGAAAGAAAATAGAGTAGAAAAACTTGCCCGTGGTCTACAAATAGTGAGATCTACTCTAAAACCAACGTGGATTTCACAGGAATTCCACTCTACGAGAGTAAAAGTCTGACTCTGGTCAGTCCTGAGTGAAGTCAGTTTTTTGGCAGTTTTCGTTACACAGTGTGTTGTTTATTATATTATTGCCTTGGGCTAAAAAAACGAGCAAACTGGAAGAAATGTATTACACATAAAATGTACCCCTAGAGAGGTAAACGTAGATCTTCCAAATGAGTGTAACTTTTCTATTGCATTTTTGGTTCGAGCCACACTTTGTTTAATAGTATCGAAATATATCGTTGTTATATTATTGTGGCTACTGTTTTTCTTCAGTCTCCATACACTGTAGTCCCTCTTTTTCAGTTTGATACTGAGATATCATACGATAGTCGATAACACACACTGTACTCCTCATGGTGTGGTTTTTTATATCCCTTACGCATGCATTCACCACGAATGTTACTGTTAGCAAATGAATGAATTTCCCGTCCTTGTTGTGCGAGAAGTGATAGAAAACTCGAACCTTTGTGGTAAGTAATATGTGCTGCCTTGATGTGTGGCAGATGTAAGCATTCTCTCACGTGTACGATCGGGAGTAAGTGGAAATGGGAAAAGCTGTAAGGTAGGTACATATATCCGTGGTGGTAAATGTGATGAGATTGAAAATTAAGGGCTCCATCATTCACACAAACATACACATGGAACAGTAATCACTTCCTCTTGCTTGCCCATTTCCCTGAAAAATCAACATCACAATGACTCTAGAGCTATTTTCACAGGAAAAGTAATCAAACCAAAATACCAGTATTCTAACAGACTTTATTCTATGTATTTTCGGTGCTATGTTGATTTACACTGTTACACAATACGGAACACTCATTTAGGCCGTGGTTAACTGGATGTATAAAAAACATAAAAACAATAGAATGCCATCATCATAAAAATCATCAGCAAGAAGAACAACAATATATTGTTTTTCATCTGTAATTTGAGTTTTACACGTTCCCTGAAATTCCATTGTAAGCTGAATAATTTCTCGCAGTAAAAATAGCTGGGCAAAGCATTCTCAGAACAAGTGAACACTCTCTGTGGCTAAATAAAAAGAAAAGTTAGTGTTAGAAAAGAATTGCCTGAAGGCTTAGAAGCAATATAGTTGAAATATTTTACGAAGAAATATTCATGTTTCCTTCTTGTGAAGATTTCAAAGAAAGGAAAAGTCCTTCTTTTGGGAGCAAACTTCAAAGAAAACATTTTCAATCTTTACAAGATAAAACAATATTGTCAGATTGTCCTAAAAAGGAAGAGTATTGAGTTGCCTTGTTGCTGCTGTGTTGTGTGATATGATGGAGAAAATGGTAAAAGCAATTTTCTTGTATGTACAAGATACTCAATATTGACGGAAACCGACAGTTGCAAGGAGCAGGATTTAAGAAGTGATGAACCGAAGTGTAGAATTTCAGAACCTGCTGAAACCAGTATTCCGCATACCTATAGCTTTATATGTGTAGAAGCATTTGAGATAATGCAAGTGGGCAACATGCTTCCACAGACCATATCCGAATACCATTTATGTAAGTAAATGGTGTAAATCAGGGGTTCATCCAGGTGAAAATGTAGTTATTGCAGCAGCAACAGCAGTAATCGTGTGAAGCAGTGGCTCAAGTAAAACAAAGCGTGTATTTACTCCATGTAACTTGAAATTCATGAGGCCCGTCATTCAGTGACTGCATATGAGGTTCCATTGCCAATAACTTGCTACCTCAGTGACTTGAAGTGAAGAAAACTTATACGATAAGCTCGAAAAGAGAATGAGATTCGTGAATTCCGTTCCATGTGGCATCTCAATATAAAAAAGGTACACATACGATGATAATGATAAGTACACACAGCCATAACGTTGAGCTCAAGTTGTAGTTCTCGTAATACGTACATCTATTACAGCTGAAGAATGACCGTAAACGTTCTTTGAGAAAAAGATTTTCTCTGTGTGATTTTACAATGCAATTTTTCTACTGCCAATATTATTCCATGTCCAGTGGAGTGAGTGAAACAAAGTTTGGAGAAAAGACGAAACACTCAATACATGCTCAAGACACATGAATCCTACTTATGTGTATTTATGTATGAATCTCTATTATTGAAAGAGAAGAGAGGAAAATGAGAGAGATGAGAAAAGTCTCAGAAAGTAGACGAAGAATAAGTTGTGAATCTATAAAATATATTGTTTAGGTACAATGAAGTTAGTTTTCTTATGTCTAAATGGATTTTTTTTTCTATGTGGAAAAGTTGGAAGCTGTATAATATGTGAATATATTGTGGTCGTAGCGCATATCATGCTCGAGCGGTATGTGGCAAGTGGCAGCTGAGCTGACTGAAACGAAAAAATAAGATATAAGCAGACAGTAACAGATTGGCCCACATTTATATTCTCTTGTATCTCCAACGATTCAATCTGAACCTCATTTATTTAAAGGTTTCGTCGAGGAGTAGTATTTTCCTCCTCCTAGGATTTTCTGGCATGACTAGTCATTGACTAACTGATTGTGAAACTACACAGCAGCAGTTTTCCCATTATTTTTTGTGAAAAAAAGTTTGCAAAGCTCTGTTGAATACTTGGACGAGGGTTTATGTAAGCACGCAAAGAAATGAAAGGAATTCTCAAATTTTCATCCAGGTTTCTTGGAACTTGGAAGAAGAACAACACATTTGTTTGGAGCATGAAGTTTTGTGTTGTAAATGCGCCGTAATATTTTTTTATAACGGATGGATATTGGTACATGCATTGATTATTCTAGACGTAAACTACGCATTTTCTAGGTTTTCAAAAAATGCGGAAATAGAATGATGCATGCAATTTACATCGATATTGAAACTTCAAAACTAAATTTGCTACATTTCTTTTAATTTAAAACTAGATGTTTTACAAACGCACGAAAACCACATAATTGCGAGATAATTTGCACAGTGGATTTTTTTACAATTCTGCAAGTGTTACCTACTACATTTTATAACTGGCAGGGAAAGAACAAAGACATATCACAGTGTTATTTAAAATTGAGAGGAAAGGACTGACAAGGAAAAGCTGAAGGGAAAATCCGTTGTAGGAGGGTGGGGTAAAATTTGTAACTGTCTTTGGCACCTCCAGTACCGCCGCCCTCCTAAATCACAGAAATCCATGTCATGTCAGATTTGTTGGCAATGTGGCAATCCAATTTAATTCACTTAACGTATGCTCCAATGTACTTGCTAACTACACATACATAATATTACACCAATGTTCCTTGTTTCGTTTTATTGTATCCTATACCGATTGAGCGTATTCTACGTACATTGCACTCATGTCTACATTTCCCTGTGTTTGAGCTAATTGAAACCTAAAATATAAAGGGAGAGAAACGTACAAAGCTGATTACTGAAATCCTATTTTTGGTCTTTTGGTATTCCACTCATCAACCGAAATGCAGCATTTACTACGCATATTTAAAATGCTTCCAGAATATTGTTCTAAAGAAACCGTTCGTTGTATGTTATCCCACAAGCAAGCTCTCTCTGTTTCTTCACTCTACCATTTTATGACTCCGTTCTTGTTCATCGAAACACGGAAATATCAACGTGCGTCGTTATTACAGAAGCTGTAAAAGGAAGAACAGTCGTCGTCTCGTAATAAGCACTAATTGTACTAGCTTAATCGTTGACACATGGTAAACAGTTTGTTCTTCAAAATGCAGAAAATAGTTTGCTGTGTCACCAAACTACAAAAGGTAAGGTAAAAGGAGAGCGTAAATATTTTTCATTCGTTTGTAAGCAATTTCGTTCGTTACACTTGTATGCATACACGACACACGCACACATATAATATGTATACATGGAATGAGTAGACGGAAAATTTTCTCTGTCAACGTCATTACATGTGTACGTAAACAAGCGTACTTACATACATGAACTAAATGCAGCAGCTATTATTTATTCCCCTTTCTATACGAAGAAGCTATCATTATAGTAGCGAAAGTAAGCTCTTAAGTATTAACATTCTGTAGTAGTCAAGTGCATGTCGTATCGTCATCCTCGTCGTTGTCGTATCAGAATGGAAGGGAGTTAGTTTAGTTGAGTTGCGGTACTTTTGGTCTTGAGTCAACAGCCTACTTCCGTAATGTCATTAGCTCTTGCCACTCAAAGTGAGCTAACCATCAGGAGCAATATAATATGCAATTCGCACACACACGTCCACACAGAGCGAGAGATAGAAGATGAGTACTCAACTGCTACTATACAGCACCGCCACACCACTACCAACATCAGATTTTCTCCAGTCGTTCTCCTCTTTTAGGTATAATGCTAACACTCCAAACTTGACGTCTGCATGCTGGTGACGCTGTATAATAAGAGATTCCTCTGAAAGATATGAACCCCGCTTTCCCAGTGCATTTTTCCTGAATATAAACTTAAAATACCTATGTGTGTGTGCATTCATCAACGGTTGGTATGCTTTTACCGTTCTTTTTTTCTCTTTACAGATTATGAAGCTTTTTTGTGCTTCCACTGCAAGTTTGAACGGTATTTGATGAAGATGGAAGGATGTAAATGTCAAACGCTCAACAAACACACATACGAGCTAAGTACAATCATACGAGTCAGTGAGTAAGTAACTATCTATATCACTACGACATAGAAGAGACTACTGGAAGGGAAAATTATACCACGTGATTTTCCGGACGTGCTTGACATAAAACTTTAGACTTTGGAGCATTAGGATTCTTTGTAAATTGCCTGATAAGGGCTCTTAATTCACTCTGGCATATATTTTACTGGCATCAAGTAGAAAGGCAGCATTTATTGGTATTCGTTAGTTGTGCCTTGATGTACGTAATATAGCTGTTTCTTCGCTTACCCTATCGTTTACGTGGTAAGTTAAAAAATAAAAGTTATGAAATGACATAATTGGTTGATATGAGTATGAGCACATGCTTGGGTACTTTAAGTCATTATGGTTTGACGGCGCAGCATTTTAGAATATTGAGGTAATTTCATTATCAATCAGGGAACTTGGCGCGAGGTAAGCATAATGATAGTCAGAAGGAAAGTCATTCATAATGTGGAACGCTCAGTGTATTTTAAGAAAATTAGAGTGATGCTGATGCTGCATTCTCATTCGGTTGTTCATAACAGCACCGCGCGATATGGCTTTTGACTTTATGGGACACGCGGTTAGCTGGTGATTTCTTAATTTGCTTAAATGCATTAGTTGACTCAAATTAGCTCATTGTTGTTTAGTTCTGGAAATCGACTGAATATGATTATACCTATATAGAAGTTTAATCGTTGATTGTCAAACCCTGTTGTTTTAATACAGCGTTTATTAGGATTCTAATTCTAACTATTTATCTCTACAGGAAAATTTTAGGGCAACCTCAACATATAAGCTTCGGAAAATACTAGAGAGCAATAGTGTTCCTTGTAATAATCTGTAAGAAAAAATTAAATCTTTCATCTCATCAGCTTGTCATTTTGGTAAAATGTTGAATAAACGATCACTGCAAATCCCCCTGTTTTAGGGAATATCTACCCAACTGAATGCTTGGAAAGGCTGAGCTGATTGTTCTGTTTACATGCAGCTACATTGCTGCATTGTTTACACAAACGCATTCTCATTTACAAAACTAAGCAAGCATTGTCATATTGAAAAATGTTGTCAACTGTACCCACAGTGTGAACCTGCTTAGAATAAAGCGTAGAGTAGTCATTCATTTAAATGCATGCTTTAACGTTTGGTATACGGTGCGTGCTTTGGCATATCATTTGCCGAATGATCGGAACATGACCCTTGTAAAAGATATAGATTGTTGTATTAATCTACTCATTTCCGCATGTAGGAGTATGTGTTTTAAAAAACTACGGACGCACACAGAAGATTACTTTTGGTATTTCATGGCTTTTTGGCCCCTTTGGTTTTTAGGTTGCTGTCAGCGTAGCCAGTCATCCGTACTTTATATGTATGTACTTGCCTAATTTCTCTCCCTTTTGCGCGAGACAATGCACGAATACAGTATGCAAAATAGCACCGGCTGAATGATGGCGTATCATGTTCTCTACGTAGCTACATTGTAAGCGAAAGTGAACACGCATGCATGCTTGCACTTTGGAAATGAATGTTTAAACAAGCACTTCAATTCCAGCTTACAGATTCAATCTGATAAATACGTATCTTATCAGCTTTCTACTCTAGCATTTCATAACATGAACAAGCGAAACGTCAAAAGGGAATCCGCTTTTGGAAAATTAGTGGTTGTAGTTTAATCATACGAATTTGAAAGATGACAGTATTACGTGCACACACAATAGAACACATAATTCAAACGTGACAATCAAGTATTACGCTAAACTTTACTGTCTCTTGATTTTTATGGATTTACCGACATTCAATGGGTAGGTGGGTATTACGTTTTTATCTTAGTGAACAATACGTTACCAATTTTGGGAAAATCTAAACATTGTTCCTTTTATGTAACACAACCTGTGCATAACTTTATTGCTCCTCTCTTGCAGTATTACACATCTTGCCCGTATTTCTTAACAAAAAACCACGAACCGCACCATTAAATATATTATCTTGGCATTGCCGATAATAATGAATAAAAAGGAATGCCTGTATGAGATTTTTAAAACCAGGAGTCACAGGAAGTACAGAGAGCACTAAACATGCAACTACATGCTACCAATTTATTGTAGTAACGATACATCCACGATATAAAGAATACTTATTATACACCACAGCAGTAACTCAACACACAAGTTTTACTTTATTTCTTGCGCTTTCCTCTTCCTGCACATACCTTCATCTCCTACATTTTCACTTTCTCCAAGCACCACACAACTTTCAGTTATCTCTTATCATCCTCGTGCTCCACAACAAGAAAAAGATGCATATAATGTGTTTAGCTATACATCATGTCGACTGAGCTTTTGTGTATTTTCATGTTTGTATATAACTCGTACATTAAATACCTACATGGTAAAAGATTCACGTACAACAACCACCACTACTGGTGACTAAATAGACTTTGTTGGAATGTTTTGCACAAAGTACGCAGCAGTTCAAGATGAATTCTAAAGCATTTGTGTGAAATAAAAGAGCATGCTGTAATGTACAATTTTGTGTGCTGTGTAAAATGCCAGCGTGAATTTTGTGTGAGCCATCATGGATGTAATACAATTGGAGAGCTGTGTGCTTTTCTTGTTTATATTTTTGTGTGTATGCCACAGACAGCAGCACAAGGAAACGTGTGGTAGTGGTTGTTGTTCTTGTTCATTCTTGGAGTATATATCTGCCACTGAAATTGAGTGAAATACTTTTACACAGTGCTCCACAGAAACACGATATGGTATGCAAGTAGTAACAGAGAAAGAGAGAAAGAGGAGAACTCCCAAATGCATCAAAAAGCAAAACAGTTAAAAACCGAAAAAGGAAAAGTCGCCGTGTGTATGTGTGTGCGTCGGTCGCCAGTATGTAGGTATATAAAATACATAGAGTAAAAGTTAAAGAAAAGCCAAAGAGACATTACTAGGATAAAACCACTGCCACCACACACGACCACCACCACATACATCCACTCATGAGAGCACATTTTATACATTACCAAACAATATGGATATTTCTAGGTTTGGTTTTCCTTTACCCGGATGAAGTAAAAAGGTTCAGTGAGAGGTAGTATATGAGTAGTTTTTGTAAACGATGAGTAGATCTTTTCGAGAAAGCAGTGGATTTTTAAGTGTATAAAAGAGAACTACGACATAACTTTTACAGCTCAGCTTTTGTGGTAGGTACCAAGTTAGTTGGTAGTATCACAGAGAATAGTTTATAGGGACAGAGGATAAAGAATGATATTCTATTATATATAGGTAGGTTTGTTTGGTGGTGATGCTTTTCAAAACTTTTATGAAGTTTATTTCGATGAGTATGTATGTACTCTGCCGAATCTCTCGAGTTCTCCCTTTCTTGGAGCAGAGAAATACATGAGTTATTTGCGTAAATATTATGCATCGTCGTAGGTACTGTATTTTTTTTCAGTTGCCGGCTCTACTAGATTCTGTTGATGTATAAAAAACTTTTCATAGTAGCTCTACTTTCCCTCACAAAACCTTACAATTGGACATAGTGTGGACGTGTATGTTTATTACATAAACACGGGTTATACGACTTTATGGGAATTCGCAGGAGAGCAGTTATCTCTCTAATGACAAGACTGTCTAGCTCAGCTAAC